>CAIIXF020000070.1:0-36088 GCA_903813345.2 Owenia fusiformis
TTTACATAAGCCAGGGTAGTAAGTTCGCTTGAGACTGTGTGAGTTTCATTTAAATTGGTTCATTGGTAGTGACACAGAGTCAATACATATTTTCAATGATTGAATTAGGTGGAGTGGTGTTTTTTATAAAAAAAATGTGCTAAGCTGCAGTTTTGGAAATTTCTAACACTAAGTAGTGTCATGTATCAACAGATTGTAGTAAAATCATGTTTAATTGTTTTTCTGCTAATATTCATTCTTGTTCAAAATATTCAACCCCAGTTGCAATGCACTTCCTATATCTGTCCACTCGATCCAAAAACACATGTTTAAGGCCTTCATATGAGAGGTTTGAAACGATGTCGGTAAATTTCCAGTACCACAGTTCAGCAGATATTTTATATATAACTCTGCTCGACCTTACTTTGTCATTGAAAATATGAATTGACTCTGTGTCACTCCCAATAAACCAATTTATATGAAACTCGTACAGTTTCAAGCAAACTAACTATCCTGTCTCATGCCTAAGTTTGAGCTTCCAACTCCTCTTATTATAAAATTGAGGGCCAACGGTAAAAAAACTTTTTGATCGGCCCTTGTATTAATTACAAAAACATTGACAAAAGTATTGATCCAATATTCACAGCTGTGAGTGTTACACAGATGGGGAAACATAACAATAGGTTTATTATCTGATTTGCACTTATTTTATGAGATAATTGGGTAAATTGTACCAAATTGATACAAAGTAAAAGGACCGTGAGTTGTTTGAAGAGTGAAGGTAGTTCTTTCATGCATTTTGCTTGTGTATTTCATCTAAAAACATAGATACACTTTAAAAAATGTATTGAATACAAGATTACACCATATTATCCAAAAAATGTCTTTCATTTCAGGGATTATCTATGGATAAAACACATTTATTTTCATTTTCAAACTTTAGAGGGCTAGGAAGTATTGATTACGAACGCTTTTGAATAATGGAAATGCTGTTTTAAATACACTCCTCAAAAAAAGTTAAGGACCAGCATTTTTCCTCATAGGTTTGCATGTTTAACCTTATGTATCTTTGAACGTTATGTTCTAAGCCCGAAACGAAAGAAAAACTGATAATGTAATTTACAATAGTCTCTATTACAACAGGTTAACAATAGGCTAGTTAATACCTATGTCCAATCAATGATCACATGTCTCTCGATCTTGATAAATACCCTTGATGATCCTTCAGAGTGTTCCAGATCACGGAACGTTTCAATACTACATAATGGTTCTCCAATGTTTGTAATAATCCAATGATGTTCGTCCTATTCCTCACATATTTATATTCAATAATGTTGGATGATAATCCACACGTTTTTATGACTATCCACGAATGTTAATGATAATACGTAAAAGTGTGTGTTGTCATATTTATCCATATGCGGTCCCCAGGTTGTATGTTTGTAGCGTTATAAATGTTCCCAGACTCGGTGTCCTATTAAATCATTTCGATGTTCTGCTTTATTTAGTTCCTTTGAGATCTCCAGTTATTGATGACTTAATTTTTTGCTGCTGAGATTCACTGTACAGTTCTTCTTATACTAGTTTATTGTAATAGTCTAGAATAGTATCGAATAAAACCTCTAGAAAGAGTGACTTCTTACATTATGGCGAGCACCCAAGAGAGTTGTATCGAATTACTTACAACCAGTGTTGATCACCACATAAATACCAACAATAATCAGAATCACACTACAGCATTGCAGCATTGTCTGCTCCTCAGATTCTCTCAAAAGGGAGCTTCTGTATGTATAAGTCTGTTATGACATAAAAGTGCATGCTTATTTGATATACCAAAATGGTTATTTTTACTATACTGTAGGTAACCCATAATCAAGTCATGTTGTATTATGTGTTTAGGTAGTTTAGCTACAAGCCTCTGTGATGCCTCTCTACCTGAGTAAACATCTTCTCACACAGAGCTTGTAGCTAGACGATATAAATTGCACTGATTTGTAAATGGTGCAAGAAAATACCCAAGAGATGGTCCACACAACAGTGCAATTAAGAAGGGATATTTTGATATACCAAGCTAAGAAGACATTTGGTATTGATCATGACTTGTGTGCTAAGACTGTCACAAAGAGTTTTCGTAGCACGCTTGATTTTTCAAATTGATGGTACCAATGGAATCTAGGATCAAATGTCCTGCTGGATGCAAATATGATAATAGATTTATGAAGTTCGACATTTTGCTAATTATTAACATTAAATACTTTTTGAATTAAAAATTAACATTGTAAATGGTGATGCTTTCAGTATTAGTGATCATTTGATTGAGAGAAGTATTTTCAAGATTATTTTGTATCAATAGATTTCCCATTTATGATCATTTTTTACATATTTCATTGACCATGTATCTTCTTGTAATAGAGGATACATTAAAATATCCATTGTTGATATCCGCTATATCACTGAATATTATATGGTGTTTTCAGCAACTCACGTATGGCTGGAATATAATAAAACAAAGGGTATACATGGCAGGGGCGCAGCCAGCTTTCAGCCAGTTGAGGGGGTGCTATCGTAGTATTTTCAATATTGTAAAATGAATAGAGATATTAAATCACAAGTAATCAAGTAACACAGCAATCACGCCAATTTGTCTGTAATTAAGTCTTTAATCAAATCACTACTCAAATGTGATACCCTTCATCCTAGGTGACAGAAACAGGCCGCCTGGGTAAGTATTGTTTTTTCTAGATATTTTAAAACTGATCAAAGGTGTCAAATTAATCACGGGGACTATAAGTATAATCTGCTGACCATTTAAAATGCTTTTACAATATTTAAATGGTCAAGATTGATAATTTCCTTTGTTTTAAAACAATTTATTGGTGCCATTGTGCCAATATTTCACTATGTTGCCTTTAAAAATGAGGTTATTGGTATACTCCGAATTTTCAAATAAAAGTCAGATTATGAGAATCGAAAAATGACTAAAACCCCAAATATTGGCCCTCTGGCGTTCTAGGGGACTAGAAAATATATTGATATGCAAGAAACTTGTATTAGCATCCACACATAGGTGGTGAGTTCAGGGGGTATAGTATTGCTCCTCTATAACATTCCTTCAATACAGACATATTTCACATCATACTACTAAGTTTGAAATGTACGTTTTATTATTCAAACCAAACATTGAACTTCGGATTATTTTTTTAGATCAGAGAGTTTAAAAATGATAATCCTGTTGATCAATTACATTACGATTTAATCCCTGGAATGCAATCAAAGTGTTGAAAGAAATCATATGTAATCAAAAATTCGGAATAACTTATTGTTCAGAGTAATGACAAAGTATATATGGGAGCCTTCATTTAATTTGATTGAATCCTTAGAAATGAGTTCACCTTTCATTAAATGTACCACTATTGAACAATAATAACAAGAGTGCATGAATGTAATCGACATGTCTGTGTCAACATGTCAGCTAATGTAAACAAATTCTAGCCACAAATGAGGAATTGTATCATCGAGTATAATCTGTTTTTTTCCTAGTTGTATCATATGTATTATAACAGCTGATAACAGATGATATGATGCAGCAAGCAATGATAACAAATAATACCATTTTCAGACGGGAAACTTCGAAATTTTCCGTATCATTCATTGTTATAATATTGTCTGATACCTAAACCTATGATAACAGATTAAACTGTATTAAAACAACTTATATTTGTGTATCATATGTTTCTTATACTGTATTAATCTGGGCATTTTACAAAGTGTGTGGATTGGAAATCACACCATCTCAATGTATTTATAGATAAACATGTATTTACATTATTTTGAATATAGACCATATGCACGGTGGGCCAAAAAACGTCCACATTTTTGTTTTTGCTACACCAGTTTCAATATTACAGACACATGCTAAAATCATTTATTATTGGAAAGATAATGTTTAACAAAATGATATATAATCTATGTCATATAAGTAAATATTTGTTTTAAAATAACGTTTCAATCACCCCAGGGGTCAAAATCATGATTTACCGATGGCTGAAGACGGAATGCTATAAACTGACCAGACAGATATAACCCCTTGTGTCCAATTATAAAAGGTCAAAATTGTTGATTTATGTATCAAATGAAAGTAAATTAATTTACAAATATAATATTATTGAGTTAATTTACCATCTTGATAGGTATTGGTATTATGATAGCCTAAGTAACGCAGAAAAATCTGCATAAAATTGTTAAATATTTACACATTTTAAGATATTTTGGAGATAATGCCTATAATAAGCTAAGAATATAATGAAATGGTCAATAATTATGTTGTACTTAAATAACTTAACTTACATTCTGAACCGCAAACAATGCATTGATAGATACCAGAAGAGGAAATTATGGAAATGGCAACATTTCAACTGAGTTTCTTTGCAAAATATGTTTGAAGCAAATATAAATTTTCTAACAATCGTACTTTATAACAAACTATCAATGCATAAAAATAGGTTCCATGATTATTTAAGAGCTATACAATGATTTACAAACAATAACACTCAACTCCAATGCGTGTTCTGCATATGTACAGGGTGTCCCAGAACCAGAATTTTTTGAGGGATATATAATACATGGGTGATATTGCTTCCGATCCCGTGCACTCATTACACATACATTGAGGAAAAACTAACATGAATTTCAGGCACATATCTTCTACATTTAAGAATTAATTGACATTTGAATGCTACATCGTCACAAACCCTGGAGTTGTCAGACAAATACAGCAGTCCATGTCACAGCTTATCAATTGTTACACAAATTTTCAACAAATAAAAGGAGTTTTTTGTATTGAATTAGTGAGTATTTTCATTATACTTATGTAGCACTTAAATAAAACTATACATAAATTCCGATAGGGACCCCATATTCATTAACAGATTGAATATTTGGTTTGCTGGAGGTTCATATTAAAATACCCGAGGAATAGAGGAAGTTTCACCATTTGCTAGGCAATATGGTTTTGCATTACTGACAATGCACTGGCACATAAGTCACTACATGTCAGCATTGCATCAAATTTACTTTCTATTTAGACTTTACAGTATACTGTTTAAGTACAGTGTACATAGGGGTGTCTACAAAACTAAGACCTAAGACCTACAAAACTAAGACCCCCCACGTAATAAAACTAAGACCCCCAACGTAATAAAACTAAGACCCTGTTATAAAACTAAGACCCCCTACGTAATAAAACTAAGACCCTATTATAAAACTAAGACCCCCACGTTATAAAACTAAGACCCTGTTATAAAAATAAGACCCCCACGTAATAAAACTAAGACCCTGTTATAAAACTAAGACCCCCCACGTTATAAAACTAAGACCCTGTTATAAAACTAAGACCCCCCCCCATGTAATAAAACTAAGACCCTCATATAAAACTAAGACCCCTCACGTAATAAAACTAAGACCCTGTTATAAATCCAAGACCCCCCACGTAATAAAACTAAGACCCTGTTATAAAACTAAGACCCCCCACGTTATTAAACTAAGACCCTGTTATAAAACTAAGACCTCCCACGTAACAAAACTAAGACCCTGTTATAAAACTAAGACCCCCCACGTTATAAAACTAAGACCCTGTTATAAAACTAAGGACTCATACGTTATAAACTAAGAGCCTGTTCTAAGAATCAGTTACCGTGCCTTGCTCTGCTCGCCACAAGGTAGTCTTGCCTCTGGGCCTTGTGTTCCCTAGTAACAGATTCTACAAAAGCTAGTCTTGCTTCTGGTCCTTGTGTTCCCTTCTAATATATAGATTCTCCCCACTAACATAAAGATTCTACAAAAGGTAGTCTTGCTTCTGGTCCTTGTGTTCCCTTCACACATACAGAATCTACACATGGTAGTCTTGCCTCTGGCCCTTGTTTACCCTAGTAACATACACATACGGTAGTCTTGCCACTGACCCTTGTTTTCCCTAGTAACATACACATATACATAAGGTAGTCTTGCCTCTGACCCTTGTTTTCCCTAGAAACATACACATACGAGGGTATATCATAAAGTTCTCATAATATTCCTCTATTTTTTTTTTATTTTTCAACATATTCTCATGAAATTTTCATAGAATCTGCATTATAGAATACTTTATTAATCTATCAAGAAATATTTGGTATAACAGAAATATTAGATAAGTAATGGTTGCCATAGTAACCGGAAATCAAGGCACCCGGGGCAAATAAAAAAATTAGTACCGTGGGTACTGGGCTCACATGGTGTTGCTCAAAATGAAAATAAAAAAGACGGGTATAAGTTTTTGCAGAATTTTTGTGACAAAATTATTTCATACAACTACTCTTTACAAAGACATGGCTTTTTACAATGCAGGTCACCTGAACTTATTTGTAAAGCTAGGAAATGGGCCAAAATTGAATTTCCCGAGACAAAAATGGTGGCCATTTTGAAATTAGGCGAGATTTTGAAGCAGGAGTCACAGTTTTTTTTCTTTATTGATGTTGAACAAAATTATTTTAAATCGGGAATCCTATCTACAGAGGATTTAAAAAGTGTTGACAGAGGTTTAAAACTTGCCACTTTTGGACTGACTGAGAGACAGATGGACGAATCAATGCTAACTAAAATGGCTGAAAATACAAAAAAAACTGATATAATATTTTGCCGACTTTTTGTAACAAAATTATTTCATACAACTACTCTTTACAGTGACATGGCTTTTTACAATACAGGACAGCTGAAATTATTTGTAAAGCTAGGAAATGGGCCAAAAGTGAATTTCGCGAGACAAGAATGGTGACCATTTTGAAAATAAGCGAGCTTTTGAACCAAGAGTCATAGGAGAGTTTTTTGTATTGATGTTGAACAAAATTAACTTAAAACAGGAATCCTATCGACAGAGGGTTTAAGGCAAATGGTCCAAAAGTGGATTTTTCGAGACAGATGGACAAATCAATGTTAACTAAAATGGCTGAAAATAAAAAAAATGGATATTATTTTTTGCTGATTTTTCGTAACAAAATTATTTCATACATCTACTCTTTACATTGACATGGATTTTTACAATGTAGGACACTTGAAATAATTTGTAAAGCTAGGAAATAGGTCAAAAGTGAATTTCGCGAGACAAAAATGGCGGCCATTTTGAAAATAGGCGAGCTTTTGAGCCAGGAGTCATAGGGGAGTTTTCTGTATTGATGTTGAACAGAAATAACTTAAAACAGGAATCCTATCGACAGAGGTTTTAAAACGTGCCACTGTTGTTGATGGAAAATGGATTTCACAAGTCAGATGGACAAATCAATGTTAACTAAAATGGCTGAAAATAAAAAAATAGATATAATTTTTCGCTGATTTTTTGTAACAAAATTATTTCATATATCTACTCCACGATGCCCATGTCAAGCAGCGTGCCTACTAGGCACGCAGTTTGAAACTCTGACAAACTGCGCGCATATTTCAAAATTGAAGACGGGGAGGACACGACTCCCAAAAAGAGCCAAAATACGAAAATACAAGGTTAGTCTCGTTCTATAGATAGTACCATTCTGTGAAGATGAACATAATTTACTCTTAGTACTCAATGTTTTTCCCGATGTTAACCTAGTTATCTCAATATAAGGGTCTTAAGTAACTTCTGTGCTCAAAATTTACAGTGTAAAGTTATATCTTTGTATTTTTATCGTCATATGCGGTTTATTCAGCCATTGTGTCTGTGTATGCTAGAATATTTAGGATCACTCCATCTGATTAAAGCAGCATAGTTTGTGTTCAAAACGATAATACGCCATAAACGTGATTTAAACATTTTTCTTGTCAAACTGCGCGCCTATATTCACATGTATTTCCCAAACTGCGTGCCTAATATTTCCAAACTTGCCTATCCAAGCTTGTTTTGTATTATTAGAAAACGTCAGCGCCATATGTAAGGCACATATGTGTCTAATAGTAGAACCCTATAATTGAAATACTATGAGATTCCATCCACCAAATGGTGATCTGAAAATAAAATACTTTCTTTCGTTCCCAACTTAATTGTCACTTCTATTATACATTTTGACTTTCAATATGAAAATCTCATAAAATCTGACGATAAAGCAAAATTTCCAAAGCTATATGAAAAACACCTTTACGTGCCTCTGTAAAAATGTCAATGATAATATGTAGTTTTAATAGTGTATGCGCACAGTTTATAATTTCTGGCTAAAATAGGCGCGCAGTTTGTGATTTATTTCTTTTTAATTTCCTGATTATCTGTTTTATCTCGAAATATTTTGAATTATACATGATAAATGCGTAAGGAATTAAATATAAAACGAGTCTAAAGTATTTGTCATTTATGTTTAAAGTGATAGATCGATTAACGTATAAATTCCCGTTAAATCAGTGACGAAAATGCCATTAATCTGCTTATGTTTTAAAACTTAGATTCATTTGCACATAGTTTTTGCTAGTATTTGCAAGATTTGTATATTCGCCACAGAATGAACGCATTGAACAAGAAAACAATGCAGGATAAATGTCCTTAAATTACGTTTCAAAATACAGACTCCAACTTAAATGATGCAATGTTGTTAGGCACGCAGTTTGTGATCAAAACAAACTGCGCGCCTACTTAGGCGCGCAGCTTGATATGGGCACCGTGTACTCTTTACATTGACACAGATTATTTACAATGTAGGACACCTGAAATTATTTGTAAAGCTAGGAAATGGGTCAAAAGTGAATTTCGCGAGACAAAAATGGCGGCCATTTTGAAAATACGCAAGCTTTTGAACCAGGAGTCATAGGGGAGTTTTCTGTATTGATGTTGAACAGAAATAACTTAAAACAGGAATCCTATCGACAGAGGTTTTAAAACGTGCCAGTCAAAAGTGAATTTCGCGAGACAAAAATGGCGGCCATTTTGAAATTAGGCGAGCTTTTGAACCAGGAGTCATAGGGGAGTTTTCTGTATTGATGTTGAACAGAAATAACTTAAAACAGGAATCCTATCGACAGAGGTTTTAAAACGTGCCAGTCAAAAGTGAATTTCGCGAGACAAAAATTGCGGCCATTTTGGAAATAGGCGAGCTTTTGAACCAGGAGTCATAGGGGAGTTTTCTGTATTGATGTTGAACAGAAATAACTTAAAACAGGAATCCTATCGACAGAGGTTTTAAAACGTGCCACTATTGTTGACAGACGGACAGACGGACTAACGGACAGATGGACGGACGGACAGACAGACGGACAAGTGAGCGATTGCAAAAGCTCACCATGTGAGCTAATAATTGAGATATAATGAGCTATATTAACCTTGTTTACATACATAATAAACTCTCATAAATTATCAAACACGTTAAAATGTTATGTTGAATATGTTGTTAAATGCTTTTACTATAAAATAAATTGGTCATGTGAATTGTGTGATATCATAAGGGATGCGTACATGCTTCATTAGATGTGATACCAGACTCTGAGAATCAAAGCTTAATGATCAGAAATGACTGAGTTAGATAATGCATAGATGTAGGGATCATCAGAAAAATAATATTCATATTGATAAAAAAAATTAGTTTACTTCGAAAAATCCTTTGCTCAGACTAAAGATGATCTAAAACAAATATGTTGCAAAGATATCAACAAAATTACACCCTATGTGTGGTCTATTATTTATTAAAGATGAACTAAAGTGGAAATCGACTTTCCTTGGAATATTTGACAAAACAGTTTGTAGTGTCTAACATCAGATCTAATGAAGCATTACAATCATCCATTATGAGATCACAAAATTCACATGACCATTATAATAGTTCAAAACAGTCAAGAATACACGGTTTTAACAATTTGTTGCATTTCATAGCGTATTTGATAACTTATTATGCATTTAAACATGGTTAGTTGGAGCTATTCTTGCACGATTTTTTATTTGCCCCGGGTGCCTTGATTTTCGGTTACTATGGCAACCATTTCTTAAATAATATTTCTGTTATACCAAATTTGTTTTGATAGATTAATGCAGCATTGTATACTACACATTTTGTGAAAAATTCATCAGAACATAGTGAAAAATAAAAAAAATAGAGAGATATTATGAGAACTTTATGATATACCCTCGTATACATAATTTTAAGGTAGTCTCGGCTTTATCCCTCGAGTTCCCAAGTAACAAACAGGTCTAAGACCCTGTTATAAAACTAAGACCTCCCACGTTATAAAACTAAGACAATGTTGTAAAAGTAAGATCTAAATTTTATAACGTGGGGGGTCTTAGTTTTATAACAGGGTCTTAGTTTTATTACGTGGGGGGTCTTAGTTTTATAACAGGGTCTTAGTTTTATTACGTAGGGGTCTGGGTTTTATAACAGGGTCTTAATATTATGACGTGGGGGGTCTTAGTTTTATAACAGGGTCTTAGTTTTATTACGTGGGGGGTCTTAGTTTTATGACGTGGGCGGTCTTAGTTTTATAACAGGGTCTTAGTTTTATTACGTGGGGGTCTTAGTTTTATAACAGGGTCTTAGTTTTATCACATAGGGGGTCTTAGTTTTATAACATGGTCTTACTTTTATTACGTGGGGGTCTTAGTTTTATAAGAGGGTCTTAGTTTTATTACGTGGGGGTCTTATTTTTGTAACAGGGTCTTAGTTTTATTACGTGGGGGTCTTAGTTTTATAACAGGGTCGGTCTTATTTTAATAACGTGGGGGTCTTAGTTTTGTAGGACTTATGTCTTAGGTCTTAGTTAACTAGTGATTTGGTGTAAAATTAATTTTGGCCAAACACTAAATTTTTAAATGCCTGTGAATTTCAAATTTGAGGGTTGAACCATGATACTTGGCGAATGTAATTTTGAATATGATTTAAAATGCTATATAACACATACTATGATGACACTGGTGTATGTCTGCCTACGGGGGGATACTTTGGAACACCCTGTATACACTTTATATATCTATCACAATTTATTACACTTTTCTGATAGTTATTTTGAAGATCATTTACAAAATATAAAAGGTAAACGGCTGACCTGTTTTTCTAAATCTGCAATTCTCTTCGCCTCCTGAAAGAAGCCATGTTTGGTGACAAATCAAAAGAAAATTAATTCAAAAGAGGTTATGTTAATTACAAATAGTACATACTCTGCAAGGCATTTGACTGCTATATTTGATCTAAAAATGAATTGTGAGATCTTCTAAATGATTTTTTAAGTGGACGAATTTTATTTTCTCGTCGTTTGCAATTGACTGGCCGATTAAGGTGTTCTGCAAATAATAAAAAGCAAAATGCTTACCTGCTTTTTCAATTCAGCGAGTCTTTTTTCCTCCTGAAAAAGCCGGATGAAAAGCTGTTTAGTGTCAAATAAAAAGGTGTTTAAAATGAATTCATTTATTTGAAAGACATAATCCGTCAAAAAGTATTTGATATCACACGAATAGAGAAGAAAAACTTCTATATCCCTGTACGACTGAAGTTTCGATATTTGGAATAATTAGGTAAACTGCACCAAATTGATGCAAAGTAAAACTGATAAATTGTAGAACGTCAAACAAAAGTAAATGTTTCTAAAGAAGGGGATACATTTTTCGCAGGGTACATTATTTTACTTTGTATATCGAATCATTTCAGCGAAATATAAATCGTTTAATTTATAAGTGGAAACATTTTGATATGCCAATGTATGCTATCGACTGGACAGAGAGTTTGTAGATCGTCAACAAAGAATGAAAGTTAAACTGCTTACCTCTTCCTTTCTCTGTTTTTCCAAATCAGCAATCCTCTTCGCCTCCTGAAAGAAGCAGTATGAAAAGGTGTCAAATCGAGAGATGTTTGTATGTATCCATTTATATACCCTCTGTATCAAAAGTCTTTTCCTATTGAGAAAGCGCTTAAATAACTTTTGTATAAGGCAAGTAAACTTAATGAAACTTTCCACGCATAATTTGAGGCATATAATACACCCTCTGTGAAAATTTGGAGACAATTGATTGACTTCTACTCAAAATATCACATATAGAACATAGCATATACCAAAAACACCAATGTGACTCTTTCCAAGTTGGTGACGTCAAACTTACCTAAGATTGCAAAACTGACCAAAATCAGGTTGCTCTCTAAAAGTATGCAGACAAAAGTCTTCATATATAAAATGCTAATTATGAGAATGTGTTATTAAATATACAAAAATGTACTCTGAATGTCCTCATACATTTTACTAACAGCCCTGGACTATGTTGTACTCCACTTAACCCTTTCTTGACCAAAATTTTTTGAGGAATTCAGAAATATGTTGTCACAATAAGCACTGCTATCCTTAATATATCAATGTTCAGTGCATTATGATTCAGAATTATTGCAATAAAATGGAAATATGATTAGATTCTTTTGAATTAAATACCAAAAGTACATCAAGAATATTTAGAAGATAAACCCCCGAGAAAATCATATTGACACATCAGTCACAAAAGTATACTTATTGATGCTATTGGGCAGGAAAGGGGTGAATATTAAGGAAATATGGCATAACAATGAACAGTTAGGCAATACTGTTCTAAGACCCAAGTGTAAGGACTTTTGCATTGTTATTATACAGCTTTCAGTGACACCTTTATTTTATGAAATATACAACTCTCATGAACAGGATCATTTGTAAAGTCTGTAACATATTCTGATTGCTCATTATTAGCATATTATATATAATTACTTTTGTCCACTTAGTTTTGCAGAGCAGCCTGACTTTGGTCAGTTTGGCAATCTTAGGTAAGTTTGACGTCACAAACTTGGAAAAAGTCACATCGGTGTTTTTGGTATATGCTATGTTCTATATGTGATATTTTGAGTAAAAATCAATCAATTGTCTCCAAATTTTCACAGAGGGTGTATTATATGCCTCAAATTATGCGTGGAAAGTTTCATTAAGTTTACTTGCCTTATACAAAAGTTATTTAAGCGCTTTCTCAATAGGAAAAGACTTTTGATACAGAGGGTATATTATTATATAAATTTAGCCGATTACGCTGATTCGTGCAGATCTTCCAAATAGCTTCAAACGTCCACAGTCAACCAAGATGAATATCATATCCAATAATATACGGAACAAGTAACACGAACCTATTATTCCATTCCCATTATTAACAAAATTGGTGGACGGATGGTCATTTCCATTCACCATTTTCCTTAATCCTGAGCATTTTTTTGTTTCGATTCAATAATGAAACGCTAAAAGACCGTTTAGGTCTTACATAGTGTATAAGCATACATTTAACGGTACCAGTTATAATATATATAACAACATGTATATAGTCAATTTTGCTATAAAATGCTCAACCATGATTTTGACCCAAATAATCGAAGCATGAATTGTGAAGTACAGACACAATATTGCTAAAATACAATCAGTCTGTACTAAATGTCAAGATTATCAGTTCGGCGGTATTGAAACGACAGTATATTTTATCTTACTTCTGGATCATCCTTAAATATGTCTAAAAAAATAATTTTGAATCCGTTAACAATTCAAAATGAAAATACTCACCTTTTCGACCAGTTCTGCTTTGTGTCTCTCAGTATCTTTCTGAAAAAATGTGATTTAAAACATAATATCGAATCTAACTAGAATAGAATATACAGACCGTTTATGAAAAATGCTTTAAATCACAGTGCCTATACTTATTGTTTCAAAAAATAAAATAAAAAATGTTAAGATGCAATCCAAATCTTTATTCGTGTATCCTACACCCTCGAGCTGTACATACAGTAAACGTTTCTTTTTAGAATTGAGAGATGAGACAGACAGAAAGGACTTGGAAGTTTAGGGAATCTAACGAGAGGCATTCTGACCTTAACCGTCATAGTCTCAAGTTAAAGACTGTACATGGTCGAATTATCCAAAATTTATCCCGACTATATTCGATATGTGTAATAAATGTATGACATATATATCTACCTGATATTGCTCTGACCATGGAATAACAATGATATGTCCTCGAGTAAATATTTTAAAATCATAAACTAAATAAAATACAACGCTCTTTATCCTATGCCAAGTAGAGTTTTAGGGAGATAAGTTGGAAAGATATATCCCGTATCCTGATTTTGAAGTTTCCATATCCAGAACCTCCATATCTCCCACCATATCTCCCGCTTCGGTGCATATCTTCCCGCTTCCGGTGCATATATTCCCGCTTCCGGTAATGCAATAAAATGACTTTGCATATGAATGATTTATTTATTTTTACACCTTGCACTATTGAAATGGCCATATGCCCCTGAAAACTCTACTTGGTATAGGATAAAGCAGTTATGTACGGTCGGTTTGGATATTGGGTTCATCCCTCGTGAGATATGCACATCTACCTTCGGTCCCTACGGTCCCTCATGTAGATATGCATATCTCCCTCAGGATGAAACCCATATCCAAAACCTCCAAGTACATAACCCTTATTAATGTTTACATATAATATAAATCCGGTTTTTGAAATCAGGATTTTGAAATATAAAATTTGGATGAGCAATACAAAATCGGAAATACTGCCGATTTGAATCGGGGTTTAATACATTGTTATTAAAAATATTCAGAGAAGAATTCGGCAGAGAAAAAAATCTAGGAAAATCTAATTAATTGACCAATATGAAATTTCATATCTAGATAACCTCAAGCCCTATACCGCATCCGAATTTCCCAACCAACGCCAGCCAATTTGAGAGTATGGGGTAAGAAAGATTCTGACAAGTGTGCACTTTGCAAGGGAGACTGTTGCAACCTGCGACACATCCTCAGCTCTTGCCCCCAATCCCTGAGTGAAGGAAGATCCACATGGAGATATAGCAGGGTACTCCAAGAAGTGTCTAAGTACATAGACCAGCAAAGAGGCATCGCAAATAGAGGTTCCATCACTCAACAGCAAAAGCAGATAGAATTTATCAGGGAAGGGAAACCCAAAGCTGCAAAGACCCCTAATTAACAACCCGAGCCAAGCATCTTAGCCGATGCAACAGATTGGGCACTCGATGTAGATCTCTATAAGAAACTTGTCTTCCTACAGAATGTGGCTGTAACAACCCTGCACCCTGCAGTCATGACTATGACTTCCAGTTCAACCAAGATCATTATCATTATAGCGACCCGGGTTGGCTTTCCATACTTTTGAACTTCTTGTTAGGGGACCTTGCCTGAAATTTCTGATGCCAACTTTCCCCAGTTCGCTACTTCCCTTCCGCTCTGGAGCGTGATTTTAGCCCCTGCTTTATTTAAGGTTCCCTGCGAATCAGGTCTTTAGATTCATTTAATACATGGGAAAACACGTATAGCCACTTTTCGCAGGGTAATTTTATTTAAGGGAGAGTTCATAGCCAAGTTTTAGATACACAGCCATCTTTTTCTCGAGCGACGCGATTTATACCTTTCAAACCTTTTACATCACCAGAAAACGACATCAATTCGAGCGATTGAGGCTAAATAATTGTAGGCGAAGACACGCTATACCAACATAAATGAAGACAGGTGGCTCTGGGTATGTTTCCTCCATTTGTGGCGCTAAGAAATTGCTAGATTAAGTTTTGCCTGTTTTCGTCCGAAAAGGCGTGCTTTTGACCAAGGTCGCCATCTTCGATAGGGCCGGGCGCCTTCGATTTTCAATAACTTTTTCACCTTGATTTGGCAATATCCGCCAGGTATCATTTTCCTGGTCTTTGGAACAATATTTTCATATTCTTAGACTCAATTGAGGCGCTTAGCTAATTTCAGTTCACATCTTTAGGCCAGAGGTGGCCAGTTGTTTTTGACATTTTCAGGCAGAATTTAATTGACAGCTGATTATAGTATTTGTGAAATCTCTGCCCATCCATACTCTGGAGGGTTGAAGTCTGACTTATTTTTAGTGCAAATTGGGCTAAGATCCTTAATCTTTCAAAATCTGTGTATATTTTGGCTATGTTATTGAGCCTTGAGAGTCTTTGTCAGATTTCATTCTGATTTTGATGCTAAGCGCTCATTTGAGTTCAAGGATATTTTGCTACCTCAGAGCATTGTATTATTACTGCTTGCTAAGACTCAGGGTAATCTCTGAATAGTTAAGCGCCATATTAAACAGAGATCTTATTTTGCTTCATATTTTCTTAGAATCTCATAAAACTGAAGGTAAAACTTTTGATGAACTTATTTTTCGACAAGATCTGAATTCACGATCATATGAGGTAGTTTTTCTGAACACAGCATTATTACAGCATTATGTTAGATTAAAACGCAATATTATATTAACTTGCATAACCATATTACATTCTATGCCTTCGAAATTTGATTATCATATGAACCGGTGCTGCTTTTTATCGTACCTAACAAGAGGTACGATATTGTAGTCAGACTTGTCTACAGGTTGCCAGCCAAACCATTTGACGGATTCATCTGAAATTTTCAGGGATGCTTCTACGTATCAAAGTTAAGAACTTTAATGCTCCGGTTGCTCCATTAGGAGCTGAAATTTTGTGTGATTAAATGTTCCGCCTTGATATCGCCTTCAAGGGCTGGATTTTTGTACTTTTTTTTAGTTTTCAGGCGCACTTTTCACAGCTCTGTATAATAGTGTACATTTGTAATCTTATAGTTCCATAGTTTGTATTCTCGCTACTAGTCAGGTTCATTTTTATCTCACAGTCAGTGAAAAGTAATTTTGGTTTTAAGTATATTTTATTTATTTTTGTACAATACAAGATTTACATGCAATTAAACAATCATTTTAGTGGGCTGTATAGCAAGGTTGGTCGGGGTCGGGAGATGGGGATAATTTTATTGCTTAAATATAACCATATCATCATCCTACATTAGAATCCACTCAGTCTAACATCAATTTCTGGTGCGAAAGTTGTCATTTTTGAGTTTTACCCCCCTTGAAGACAAATTCTTTGGGGTACTATGACAAATGCTTATAACTAAAGAAGTGTTAATGTGATCATCTTCATTTTTGACATGGGTAATTAACATGTATGTTAAAGTAAAATTTGAAAAATTCATACAAATCGGGTTATTACTCCATCCTAAAGATAATAATTCAGGTATTTTCAAGGGTCAATTTTAACAATTTCTGAATGTTGACATGAAGTAAAAATAACATTATGACCCAATGACATATTTATTGAATGTTTTTAGGCTTTAGAAAATAATTTGACTATATAAGCTAAAATAATACCATAGGAATTGTACGATATTGATAATTCTTCATCGCCATCCAGGCACAAATAAAGCCCACCCCCTCCCCATTTTCGATTATAAAGGTCTATACATGAAACTTCCTCAAATAGCTATATTTCAGAAACTATTACAGTCTACATTTCAAAATTTCTCATGGTGATTATTCACATCATACTCTGCATAATAGACATATAATTGAGATTTATCCATTCTATAGCTAATAATTAAGGTATTTTCAAGGTTCAATTTCAGCAGTTTCGGAATGTCACCATGAAGTAAAAATTACATGACCCAATAATATTTATTAAATGTTTTTAGGCTTTAAAAAATAATTTGACTATACAAGCTAAGATAATAACATAAGAATTGTACGACATTGATAATTCTTCATCGCCATCCAGGGATAAATACCCCCCCCCCATTTGCGAAAATGAAGGTTTTTACCTGAAACTTTCTAAAATAGCTATATTTCAGAAACTATTACAGCCTCCATTCCAAAATTTCTCTTGTTGATTATACACATCATACTCTACATATTATATATATAATTGAAATCTTAACACTTTTTGAGGGTGTAGCTAATAATAATAGTATATTTAGTAGACATCCGAGAAATCAAAATATATGATCTTTTAGAAGGTTGTCACAACACTACAAGAGAGATATTTTGGATTGTCATCATTTTTGAGAATATTACAAAACAATATTTATATTATGCAATACTCACCTATTTTCGTTTAACATAATTGAAGTATATTATCCAGCTAGTTTTAATGATTTTAGTATATGCATTTAGTCCTGAGATGCACTTAGGTTTGATATCCATGAAGTAATCCTTTCTTTTTTGTTTGTAATTTAGTTTCTAAGCATAAAACTATAAGCATTAAATCTGTTTTGCTTTAGGATATACATAATCAATACCGATGACTAAACATTCAATTGACAACATTCAGTCAATATGCTTGACAACATTCAATAATGATTAATATGTTCGACCAATATGTTTTTGAATAACTTCACTAATACAATTTGCTTGAGTATATACTTCAACATTTGCTTCAAGCAGTTGAACATTGTTAGCTATCAACATCATCTGAAAAGATTTCATCTATGAAATTGTTGACTTCAGTATCTGTCATATCACCATCAATTTCGTCATCTGACTCTTCATTATAAATGTCTACCAACTCTTGTGGAAGAATAGCATTTGGATTTTCAGCCCATTGTATATCAAGTTCGCCATCTTCTAGGATCCATCCATTTTCCGTTGATAGAGGCTTGAGGTTGAAATCTTGCATGCATGTCCTTCCTCTTGATCAGCTGTTTCAGAGGGTTTATTTTTCCCTTTCTCATGATGGCACTGGTGGTATTACACCCTGTAAAACAGTGGATACCGATCAGGGTGGCTGTGATTGGATCACCCAAACCTGCTGCAACTGTCTTCAGATCAATGAGACGCCTCTTGTTTGAAACTCCAGTGTCAAACAGTACTTTGAGAAGTAGGTGTTTGCTGTAAATAAGCAGGAGTATGATAACATCTGTGTCTGGAGATCTGACGAGTATGGTCTTGGCCTCAGCCCCCACCTGCCTAAACTGGCGTGTTCTGAATTTAAGAGAAGGCGTAGAGGTAAAATGCAGCCACTGCTAGTGAAAGGTCCCAAAACTATAGTCCCAAAAAATTGGAAGGACTTCCTTTCAAATAGCAAAAGCAAAATTCAGCTTGACCAACTTATCCTCACAGAATGGAAGAAGGACAAATATGAAAAAAATCAGAACAAGCCAATTTACTTTGTCTGTCAGAAGAAGTGCATCTTACTCACAAGTGATGGGTCACATGTTGTTAGTGAGGAAGTCCTAGACCTAAGGTGCAACCATGATAAAGCCGACACAAAATCATTCTCCATGCTTTATATATGCATCAATAAAGGTGGGGGCTGAGGCCCAGACCATACTTGTCAGATTTCCAGACACAGGTTTTCTCATACTCCTGCTTATTTACAGCAAACACCTACTTCTCAAAGTACTGTTTGACACTGGAGTTTCAAACAAGAGGCGTCTCATTGATCTGAAGACAGTTGCAGCAGGTTTGGGTGATCCAATCACAGCCACCCTGATGGGTATCCACATACAGGGTATGATACCACCAGTGCCTTCATGAGAAAGGGAGAAATAAACCCTCTGAAACAGCTGATCAAGAGGGAGGACATGCATGCAATCTTTCAAGAACTTGGAAAATCTATAGTTCTTGACCAAAGGCATCTTCGAAAACTTGAACGATTTATGTGCATCACGTATGGGGAAAAGAAAAAAAACAGACATCAATCATGTACGATACATAAATTTTGCCAACAGATTCCAACCTCAAGCCTCTATCAACAACTATGATGGGATAGACTTCAGTCTCCTTCCTCCGTGCAGGTCATCCCTTGTTCAACAGCAGAAAATGGATGGATCCTAGAAGATGGCGAACTTGATATACAATAAGCTGAAAATCCAAATGCCATTCCTCCACAAGAGTTGGTAGACATTTATAACGAAGAGTCAGATGACGCAATTGATGATGATATGACAGATAATGAAGTCAACAATTTTATAGATGAAATCTTTTCAGTTGATGTTGATAACTAACAATGTTCAACTGCTTGAAGCAAATGTTGAAGTGAATACTCAAGCAAATTGTATTGGTGAAGTCATTCAAAAACATATTGGTCGAACATATTAATCATTATTGAGTGTTGTCAATCATATTGACTGGATGTTGTCAATTGAAATCATTAAAACTAGCTTAATAATATATTTCAAAAATAGGTGATTATTGCATGATACATTATAAATATGTTTTTGTAATATTCTCAAAAATGATGACAATCCAAAATATCTCTCTTGTAGTGTTGTGACAACCTTCTAAAACATATATTTTGATTTCTAAGATGTCTAATAAATATATTAATATTATTAGCTACACCCTCAAAAAAGTGTTAAGACTTCAATTATATGTATAATATGCAGAGTACGATGTGTATGAAATGGAGGCTGTAATAGTTTCTGAAATATAGCTATTTGAGAAAGTTTCAGGTAAAAACCTTTATTTTCGCAAATGAGGGGGGGGGTATTTATCCCTGGATGGCGATGAAGAATTATCAATATCGTACAATTCTTATGTTATTATCTTATCTTATATAGTCGAATTATTTTCTAAAGCCAAAAAAAGATTTAATAAATATGTCATTGGATAATGTAATTTTTACTTCATGGCGACATTCCAAAAATGCTGAAATTGAACCTTGAAAATACCTTAATTATTAGCTATAGAGTGGATAAATCTCAATTATATGTCTATCATGCAGAGAATGATGTGTTTAATAACCATGAGAAATTTTGGAATGTAGGCTGCAATAGTTTCTGAAATTTAGCTATTTGAGGAAGTTTTAGGTATAGACCTTTATATTCGAAAATGGGGAGGGGTGGGGTTTATTTGTGCCTGGATGGCGATGAAGAATTATCAATATGGTACAATTCTTATGTTATTATTTTAGCTTATATAGTCAAATTATTTTCTAAAGCCTAAAAACATTCAATAAATATGTCATTGGGTCAAATTGTTATTTTTTTACTTCATGTCGACATTCAGAAAATGTTGAAATTGACCCTTGAAAATACTTGAACCTTTAGGATGGATTAATTACCCAATTTTTATGAATTTTTCAAATTTTACTTTTACGTACCTGTTGATTACCCATGCCAAAAATGAAGATGATCACATAAATACTTCTTTAGTTATAAGTATTTGTCATAGTACCCCCAAGAATTTGTCTTCAAGGGGGGTAAAACTCAAAAATGACAACTTTCGCACCAGAAATTGATGTTAGACTGAGTGGATTCTAATGTAGGATGATGATATGGTTATATTTAAGCAATCAAATTATCCCCAGCTCCCGACCCCGACCAACCTTGCTATACAGCCCACTATTTCAAGAACCTACTCATTTTTCGTGTTATAGTTTGTGGTAATTGAGCTGATAAAGATTAATTTTCCCTTAGATTAAAGACATTTGAGCCATCTTCACATTTTTCTGGGTTCCCTGATTCCTTCATATAGATAGCCATTTGTTCAATTAGTAATTTTAGCTTTTCATTGCAATAAAAGGGGTAGCACTGCATAGTTAGCTTTTGATACTACATTTATTGATTTTATTTCTCAATATATCCTTTTATTTTACATTTTTAACTAAAGAGGACAGCACCCTAGAATCGCTTAAAACAACACAGCTTCATTCATCCCATTTTAAAACTTGCGCCAACAGTTCATTTCACGCTACCATAACGTAATTTGTACAAGGGTAACTTTGTGAATAGATTTTGTGCATCATTCCCTTGTACGTAGCAGTGTCGGAAGACTGTCCTGAGCTGCTACATCATCATTGAACTAACAGTCCCATGGGAGAATAGGCTTGAGGTTCCACACGAGATCAAATTAACAAAGTATCAAGACCTGAAAGACGAAGCCGAGACAAGAGGGTGGTACACATTCATCTTCCCTATGGAAGTTGGCTGCAGGGGATTTCCAGGAAGATAAGTCAGAACCCTATTATCCGAGAAAAGATCGCAACCCAAGGATCTCAAGAAAGCCTTAAAGTCCATCAGCTTATCAGCAGAAGACAGCTCCAAATGGCTGTGGATCAGAAAGAAGAGGTAAGTGGAACCTAAAGGCGACCAAGTTCACCTAAGTCCCACTAGAACAATGCTTGCTTATGTGGCCAACCACCAGACCACAACGTGTTCCATATGATAGCCCATATGGATGGCTAGTATAGAGCAGGAGGCACTTACTAGGCCGAACCCGACCTCAAACCGATATTCAAGCATGTTCTAGTCTCCCTTTGGCATTCCATTCCCATTCTTCAGTCCAATGGGTCATGTAGGGTAGCTAGGATTTGCATTAAAATCTGATTGTTTTATCTTGACCCTTGGATGGGATTTCATGAAAAAAATGAAAAGATATCATGTTAGCATTTGTATTCAAATAAGACTATTTTATTTAAACACTCGGATACAATTTCAAAAATGCACTTTCAAAATATTTTAGGGTTTACCTTAAATTAGCTACGCAATGTGGGGAGTAGATTAACTCTCAAATGGAGTTTTATTTAATTGTTTTATTAAGATGTATACTAGGCAGGATTTGCTCTGTAATCAGCTCCTTGGCGGGATTTCGTTGAAAAAGAAATATCACAATTCATCGAGATAGAAATAATTTGTCTAGAACCTTTGAAGATCCTGTTTTCAGTTTAACTTAAAAAAGTTTTGAAAAGGGTTTTACTGGTATACAGATTTGATATCACCATAACCAACTACTTTCTATCAAAAGTGAAAATGTTTCAGATTCTAGCTTTCATGAATTTCAAATGGCAGCCATGACTTGTCTTTGCGAAATAAGCCTAAGCAAAATTGTAAATTATTGATGTTGCTTACCTTATGTTGAATCTCTTTCTCTATTAGTTGTAGTTCCTCTGACAATCTGTCCTGAAATTAATATAAAGGATGAGTCAGCGAATTTTCATCCCTTGCATACATTTATTTGAGATATAGATAATATTATAGTCAAAGATGTATCTGATTATAATATACTCAGTATATTGAGTATTGATGCTAATGATCCCCCCGCTGTGAATTAGATTGGATAACTTCATGACGTTAAAAATCATTATTTTCTATTCACCTTTCCATAAAGTCAACTCATGAATATTATAATGAGCAGTTTAAAAATCTGTGACGTCAATGGTAGAAATTTTTCCCGCGAAAGAACAAATGCAATTGAGTTTACAGTACAAGTATTTTCAAAGCTCACACCATGCCATGCCGTCGAGATGCCGGCTGCTCTACGCGTGCATCGCAACCGCTGCACGCCCGCTCTTCGTCTGTGCGACGAGCGCTCTTCGTGCTCACAGCGACAGCGATTCTACTGCTTAGCTAGCGCTTAGCATGCGCTATACGACCGATGTAGTTATCAGATTGTAATTTATACATGTATGCACTGTACATATGCTTAGCGGTAGAATTCACAGTGAGCACGAAATGAAAGCAAGTTTGTTTAGATTGTAATTGAACTGGATGTTTTTATATCCATTATACTGTATGCGGTCGTAATTAACCATTGGTTCACTAATATGCTCGATACTTTAAATGAATAAATTGGTAGTAAGTTTATCAGTTGAAAAAGCCATAATACACACAAACAACATGTAACTGAATTCAAATTGTATATAATCCACGGTGTTTTCTTTTTTGGAAACACTCCGATAGGCATCGCCATCGGGATAGTTCTGCCGATCGGCAAAGTCATCGGGACGGCATTTCCGTCGGCACAGTGTACATCAATGCATTGTGCAACTTACCTGTACATCGGAGGATCCAAGAAAACATCGATAAACTCATAATAATATTTCTTGAGAGTTAGATTATGTTTTGAGCGGGTAAAAATTGTGTCCACTATTAAGTTATATTCTTGAAACAATTCAATAAATAAGTATACTTAGAACTAGTTTTTTTCAATAATAACTATTATTGCCGTTTTAAAAATGTAGAAATCCTTTTATAGAGCATTCTGTACCATAATTTATAAAATAATCTTTCAGACGGGCAAATCACAATGAGGACAAATGTTTACATGAACGATCTTGTTTCCATTTCGTAAAAACAAAAATATTGAAGTACGATATTAGATCGGATATTAGCGTACCTCTGTGGAAAAGAATCAAAAGATACTCGCAGTATGATGATTTGTCATTTTAGAAATTCGTCAATTTGACTAAACTATCCCCCGGAACTAGCCTTTCAGGAAAAGCAAATGCGACAGATACATGTATCTAAAGAAAGTTACATTTTATTCTTGATTTCAGGGAATAATTGTAATGATAAACAGAAATTGCAATTATTATTGTTTTGCTCTAACATTCAATTATGATTCAACGCTTTCCCTCAATTTCTATCAGATCATCGATCCCAGACTTCAGCAAATATTCCAATCATATTTTGCGTTTTATCAACTTTTCGAAAAGCTATACGCATATGATACTACAACTACTAACTGACAGTGGTTTATCGTAACTTTTTGCAAATATGGATGTTTATACTGCTTGTATCTTATTCCAGGGAGTTTTATAGAGACAGGACTTCCTCTTCACAATGTAATTATATATTTTCTGTTTTGTAGGTTCCCGTGGGTAAGATACCAACAAGAACAATACGGCCCATCCTAAAGGGCACAGACCCGTCAGTGGCGTTCTTCAAGTTATAGCACATGGAGATATAGTTTGTGAATCTTGCCTACACAGCTGCTCGATACAAGTGCAAAATACAAAATAATAACCCTAATATAATATAGATAAATGTTTGGCATGCATTGTGTTTCTGTTTCATTGTTAAATTATTTGATAACTTATAATAAGCAGATAAGTTAGTTGCTTTTCAGGTATTAAGCGGCGATGTAGGACTGAAAACCAGCGTCACACATGTACATTTTCTCGGATATTCCTCCATAAGCAGATATACTTTGTTTGCATGTTTTAATTTTGATTTGATTTGTTTTTTTTTTGAATTACACGAATTAGATAAAGTCTTTCAAATGTCACCAGTCTTTGGTGGTGAGATTTCATGTAGGAATTAGAATTAGATTAAGATTTATTACGATCTGTTTTGTTTGCATCGTTCATTGTATAACGTTGATAAAACACAAGGGCAGCATTGGAATTACAGAATTGTGCGATTCCCTACCTCCCATTCATAGATTTAGTCTCTTGCCATGGTATTCAAAATTATATTTGTTCTGTCATTCTGATTCCCGTGTCGGGACATTCTGATCTATCGGAGTCTCACTTTCTCTAACCCTTTGGTATTCCAAAGGATAAAACTTGCTGTGGATCACACAATGGTGTCGGGAGATTAAACCAGTGAATGTTCTGATCGTCGCAACATTCGATACACCGAGAGATTTCACGGATTCATACATGCATACTGTACATGTATATTCAGCGCAGTATGCATGTACATTCCATATATCCTTCCAATAATAAGTGCTGCATGTATAAACCTGTGAAACCTCTCGGTCCATCGGATGTTGTGACGATCGGAACATTTTACTGGTTAAATCTCCCGATACTGGAAATAAGAATGACAGGGGAAATCTGGGAAATCTTTTTCATACTTTGTCATTCCGTTCTTAATATATTGTATAATATAGGCTATTTGTATTCTGTTTTACGGGTTCCCATTGAAATTGGTTACAACACAGGCAATATATCGCAGGTTAAATAAGTGTTCAACAATTAAACACGGCGGTCTTCATTTTATAGTTCATGAAAATTGCCTCAAGTACAATGTCAAAATCTCATGATGATTTCTTCCGACCTATGTTTACTGACGAGAGAGGGGGTACGCAGTTGCTTGAAGAAAGCATAAACTATGAAAAATCCATAGTCCGATAATTAATTAATTGGCACGAATCTGTTAATTGTTTTTGTTATTGTTACTTGATTAGACGGATTTTCAGATATTATCTGCATTGAGATGGCTGATTATAAGGCATGAATATTTTTTCCAGTTATGTTAATTGTTATTTTATATGTTTGGAATATTTATTTATCCATCCATTTTTCATTTTGATATACTTTTCAAAGCTACTTTTGGTTTTATCTCTGTGTTTTATTTATAATAATTTTCAACAGAGTTAGGACTAGCCTACAAGGAATTCCATATAGCCTATAATTGATTTTAATTTAATAAAGTTTGCTGATAATTGATTTAAGTGTAGAAATGGTAACGCTCCCGAAGAGTGCATGTGTGCCTGGCAGGATCGCCAATAGAATTGCATGCTTCGTTTTGTTTTGATAGTTAGTTTAGAACTTTTGCCACATGAAGTATTCAATCCATATACGCAAACGTGCGTGTACTTTGAAGGGCTTTGAAGTCTCTGGTAACATTAAATTTTAGGGTTTCGAAGCCATTTCCACCTCCTCCGGTATTCTTTCTGTGGGAGAGGTTTTTCAAAAATAATTATAAACTTTTGAGACCTTTGGGGGTATACGCTAGATCAGGTCACATATCCTTATATATTTAGTTTTTTTCCTGAAGGATTAGAAAATAAAAATTCAAACATAGAGAGGCAAAGACGTGAAAGTGTGGGAAGTTTTAATATTTAATTTATGCTTTTCTTTCATTCAAATGGCAACCCTCGAATATAATTGCAATTGACCTCCATTGCATTTGAAGGGGGAGGGGGTTCAATCATCGCCTTTCTCCAAAGTTTATTTAAAATCGTGCAGTTTTTCATGATTCTGAGCTCTTTTAACTTAAGTGATGACCAATGTTGTTTAATGTGGACCCCCTGCCCCAATCACTGGAAATGGCTACGGGCCTGAAATGGCAAATATTGTCATTGATTTCTCGAAAGCTCATAATACACCCAATCCACAAGGTGGGTCTGAAGGTGAAAACCAAGACGATCTCTGTAATCAAAGGCTGAGACGATATTTTCTATAATCAGAGTCCTAGACGACTTCTGCTGTAACCAGAGTCCTGGGCTTTTAGACTTTCTCATAATTAAAGTAGCCAAACATCCGCTGAACAGGGAAATTGATGGATTAATGAATAATCTTTTGTTTGTTATTTTAATTATAATTATTGTTTTGACAAATATAAAACGTTTGTTTCCGATTATAATACAAGTGTATGTATCAAATCCATCATGTGAAGCAATCCCTAAAAGCAGAACAAGACAGCCACAATAACCACCTTGTTCTAAGGGTATAACTTCTAGTTTAGAAGTCTTATATTTTACTATATGACTTGGGCAATAGCGGGCCATAGGGCAGTGACCAGTCGTAGTGGTATTCCAAAATGAATATCAACATTCAGCATTGAACAAACTGAAACTAAACCTTTTTGAAAAATTCCAAGGGTCACATTTAACAATGAAAACTTTCGCCCAAAAGCACGTGTTCACTGCTCAAAATGTAGCAAAACTGACTATGGGCCTGAATCTCATCCCCCCCATTTAGTTCCATCACTGACATTCATTTATATCATAATTTTATATATTTAGTATTATTGAGAATGTAAGCTGGACAGTCATATAATAAAACAAATATTTCGTTTATTTTATTTATCTCAGGCCCGTAGCCAGGATTTGCCAGGGGGGATTCGTGGAATACTAGTACATGTGGTATCACTTTTGAAAGATGTACAAGTATTCACCACAATAGAGTGAAATATTTGCTAAATAATCATAAGAAATAAACATCTGCAGCGGCAGCAGTGCAACATCTTTATATTAAAATTAATAAAAAGAGCATGCTATAAACTGTAACTATATATAAGCTTATATTATGTAACATGCAAAAACAATAATTCTATTTCAATATTGCTAATATAGAGCTTTTTGCCTTCGAAATTGTCACGATTGCCGCCACCTGTAATAAAACAATAGAGAGGTTAAGCTACACGTTCTTTAGGTGAACGCGTAAAACTTATTTTTCCCTGGGGTACAGGCCCGTAGCGAGGGGGGTTCGATGGGTTCGGGCGACCCCCCCTGGCCAAAAATTTTCTCAAAATTTTGCAGTTTTCTGAGCATTTTTAAGTGATTTTGGCCATTTTTGGACCAAAATTGTCACAAGTGAACCCCCCCTGGAATTTATCAAAAAGTGAACTGGCAAATCCTGGCTACGGGTCTGGGGTATATCTCTCAAAGTTGTCTTTAAATTTGACTAGTTTAGTATAAAGATCTTAGGTAAGTTGTTATTATTATAAACCGTTGGATGGGGGAAAATTTTGCTTAGGGTCACAATATTACACGTTCAGGTTTTGCTAAATGCATGTAGCTGAATCTCTCTTAATACATATCTGAAAGATAACGCAAACCCTTCATTATTAACTTTCAAATATAAACAATGAAACAAGTAACTGAAAATTAACATGAACGCCAAGTAACCCACTGACTCTTGGGATTCGAAAGTCAGTTGTGGTTGCAAATGGTCGAATGCATTCATTGAATTAATTATAACTAGGTAAATATTTTCAGAACTGCGTCGAATTCCACAATGCATTTACTCCTGTCTGTAGTGAAGGCTTGCACCAACCCCTTCGGCCTCGCCTCTCTTCCTGCTATCCCTCTCGTAGCATCCCACTATCCTGAAATGAATATTATATTAAACAGACGAATTTCATGTACATTGTATTAATTGATGCATCATAATTATTCAATTGTATGATGAATTAAATATTATTTACAATTATTTTGAATACCAAACAAAACTCTTTTATGTCATTCTGATACTCTTGGTATCTTTCTTTTTCACCTGAAACATGCTGAGCAGACATGAGATGCCATGGTTTATCATGATGCTTTTATATAGGCTATTAATTATAGTTCTCTTTGCAATATAAAACTGGTATGTTTATGCAAAACCCAATTGGACTGATATAAAGGGGTATCGTTTCTTTATGGGGACTAGAGAAAGGCCGACATACTCATTGCTTCCAGTTCCAACCCAAAACTTAAAATAGGAAGTTATCAAGATCCAAAAACACGATCGCTTCTTAAACAATACGCTTGTAAAATCCCGGCGATCAAATGCAATCAAACTTTCGCAATCAGGTGCCTAATTAGTCTTTTGATCTCCGAAGTTTTACTGGACTTTTCAATGAACTCGTGAGAAGCAAACACAATCATTACAAACTCAAATAAACATGTTTCTAGTAAATTTGAAATAGAGTAAAACCCAGGGAAAAAGATCGCGTGGTAATTTGATTATTTCATAGGAATTTGGCATATTTCAATTTTGGAATAGCAAAAGTCTGTCTCGGAAGAATTTACCAAGCATTCCCTACTTCGATGCGTTTTTATTGCGAGGGCCGTTTAGCGCCGATACGACCTCATTAAGTGTGCTTTATTCGTTTTATTAATATAAATGTTATGAAATGTGTAGTTCACAAGTGACACTTTAATCAATTATTTTTAGGTTTACAATGCATATTTGGCTTTTCCCTCTAAAAGTTTAAAACTCATCTTTATACTTTTCTTGATTCAATAAAATTAACATTGGATCCCAGACAGTTATCAAATTCTCAGACATTTGATTAATATAGATATTTGTACTTCCTTTGATCAGTGGCTGGTGTGACTGGAATTCGAATTTAATCTGTTTCATTTTTATGTAAATTGAAAGGAATAAAGTTTTATTTTAAATGTTTTAACAATATTAACGTTTGGCGTGCAGCGCAACTTCATACACAATCAAAGAATAGAATACAGGTATAAGAACATACCTTTCATTTTCAAGTTCGAGAAATTTCCCCATTATAAATTCAAAATACGGTCCTTGGCAGAAATGGTCTTGCAACAAACCTGTATGTGCCCGTTTTTCACTGTAACTAATAAATAAATTAAGTACTGAATATAAAATACGATTCTGAATAAAAACTTTAGAACGTGGTTTGCGTTATTCAATTATTTATTTAAACGAACGCTCTCGTCTTTTGAACTTTATAAAGAGTAAATCCGATCTGAGATTTGAAATCGGGAATAAAAGATACATACATACATAATAACAAAAGATATACGTTCCCAAATAAAAAAAAATAGGAAAAGAATCTAGATTACAATACAATAAACAATATCAAGTTTAAAATCCGACAATACGCTCCGGCCGTAAACGTTTCTGAATTTAATAACAACGTATATTTGACTGTGTAATTATATCCATTGATGTTGTAAACTATACTACGGTTTAAGCAGAATTTTCTACTTGGATAATTCCTGCCTCGATAGTGTAGGGATCGCTCACATCAGGTTGGCCATCATAAGGGGGGGGGGGGGTTTCACATAAGTCAGAGAGTGTGTCAAAGGACACTCTTCTTGTCTCACTGACCTTGTAAAATTGTTCTATAGCTGCGTTCCCAATGCGGGTGTCTGAAAATATTTCATCTGATGGAGAAGTTGTTCTTGTTCTGGGAGTTTCATTTATTTTAAAATGGTTCAAGATAAGGTCGAGTTTCCTGCTGTTCTCTTCTACGGTCTTCTGGAGTTGTATTTGCATATTATAGATTTCACTGGAATAGCGTACCCAATGTTAAAGGCCGGCCATAAACCAAAACGCAATATGAGAACATAAATAATTTTTCATTTTCATACAACTGAAGGGATAATAAATGCTTTAATATAAAGTAAACGTATTTATAAATGTATTTTAAGCGTAAAATCAAAGCACAACCATTTACTAAAAAGAAAAAATGTCATACTGGGACTCGAACCCGGACCATCCGCGTGGCAGACGAGGATCTCCAAACTTCGACACCTCAACATCAGTTATTACCACGAGCAATTTAACAGTACCATATAATAAAAAACAACATATATTAAAGGTGCAACAATGAGTTCAAAGCGGCCATTCAATGATCATGGACCATTTATTAAAGTTTGGATTGCCCGCCCTATTTTCCCCATTTTTTAATTTTTGTATAATCTCTCATTAGGCCTATAGCTCAAAATATCACTAGGGACCAAGGGAAAACCCTAGAATTGTACGTGTCATGGAATAGGCTGTTCAGAATGTCAGCCGCTTGCCGTCGGGAGACCGCTTCGCTCACTGGAATAGCGTACCCAATGCTAATAATAGCCTAGTATCATTGCTAGAAACCGTGTGATTTCATTGGTCGATTCAGTACCATGTGATCAAAAATACCATAACATAAATTAAAGCTCTTTTTAGATTTTAAAAGACGTATTGCCGGGCGTATTTTCCGCCCGGGAATTCTGACAACTGTACTGGACGAAAACATCGGGAGACCGCTCCGCCCACTGTCTGAAGCCGTTTTTGCTATAAATCAAGCCACTGTGATCTACACGACCTGTGATTTAAATACATGTTAGTAAAGTGATCATCAAAATGAATGTCCCTGCTTGCTTTTAAGAATAAGTTTTCATGCGTTACTGTATAGGCCTATACAAATTGAACGGGGGGAATACTGTAATGTGTCTTAAGACATGATAATAATATGTTACTTCATTTTATTTCATATATCATTACTCCAAATTTTCCCATTTCACTCTTCAGAGTTAATGAGTTCCTTTTTAAAATATACGAATTCGTGAATTTGTTCCATCGTATGTATTACCTCTCTTCCCCGTTCACGGCAACCGCATTCGTATGGTACGTGTACATGTACATTAAACTAACAAGAAAGCAATAACATTAGTTTTGTGATAATAACGTCCCTTATAAGTATTTGTTTTCGGCTCGTGTAGATCACTGATTTATAGCAAAAACATTGCCTTGCACGTTGGTGACGATGAACCTTTTTATTATTAGATGTCATGATGTTTGCAGCGCCTACTGTATTCTTTAAGTAATTCAAGAGTAAACTTTCTCTTTATCTTGAAAAAAACCCTTCTAGATTTGTTGAATTTTCTTGCAGAAATCGAAGCCTCCCCTTCAGTTCATTTTATCCTATCACAAAGCGTAATGTTGCATTATACAGTTTCATATTACATTCTACGGAAGAGATCTTAACTTTAACTGGTTACAGCAACTGCTTAACGGACTCTCAGCGTTATGTTTTAGGCATCTTTACGTGATTTTTATTGAACCGTTTATTTCATTAAAATATTTCAAATCAAATTATGAATTACTATAAAAATAGAAAAGAAATAGAATAAGGCGTTGAAAGTAATAACTTCTTTCAAATTATGAATTGCTATAAAAGGTAAATAAAAATAGAAAATAATGAATAATGCGTTGAAAGTAATAACTCAAATTGCATTTCTCCCTTGGAATTCCAGTTTAAAATGATTACAGTAATTAATGTTGCAATGTTGCATTGAATTCTACGGCCGGATCTTACATGCTCTTCAACTGCGCTGGTGGTGAACGACTGCGAAGCGGACGCTCAGCGCACTGAGCGCTGGCGATCTACGACCGCATCGCGCGCGAATAGCGAGCTACCAACGAACGCTCAGCGCACGAACTACGCCCGCTTCCCGAACGAGTGTACGGCGGATGGCGATGTGTGAGCTTTGTTACTGAGAGTACTGTACATGTAAATCATTGGTTAATTGTTGTTAATTGAACCGCTTCAAATGAGTAAATTATCCGAAAATAATGTTGATTTTTCATTTAACATCATCTTGAGATATATTTACTCCTTCTCAGCGATATAATTTGTAATTTTCCGTTCAAAATTAGGAGAATATTGAAGAAATTCACCGCCGGTCAGTAACTGGCCATTGACGGCGACTGGTTGGAACAGCAGATATAAGCATTAGTTAACCATTATATGTCTCATAAGAATATATATAGATAATTTATTTAAATTAAATTAATCGTCGATCGTCATGGTTATTTGAAAAATGACCTGTTTAAAATTGAAAACATTTGCACTTATCAATTAAATCATTAACTTCACTCGCCATGAGTAAATCAGCTTAACAAGATTAGTAATTCACATATATTTCTGCATGCAATATTCGTAAAGACCATATCTTATTTCAGGGGATGTATTTCTCTTGCCCCTCAGAAACATATACAGGTATTGCACTCAACAGAATACAATATTTGCAATCGTATATAGTATAATCGCTGATCGTGGATAATAAACACTAAAGGGTAGCACTACATCAGCTATCGTAAACGTCATGAACATATTTCACTTGGAACATAAATACAGTAATGGTTTAACTGTCCCCAAAGACATTTTGCGTTTCGCGTTATTTCGCATAATAAAACCTTGTTTAACGCTCTTTCATTTTACTAAATTTAATTGGCCCTGCCCAAAATGGTCCGAATTGTATTGCTTCAATACGAAACATGGTGTACGATGGATACGAAAAATGCCAGCCTCATCTCATGACTACGGGCTATTTCTGAGATAATTTTTTTTCAACACGTTCACATCTTCGTTCACTCGCAGCGAAGACAGGAGCGTGCGAAGATGACACGTACAACAAGTTGAAGAAAAAGTTCTGTGACCGTGCACTTACAACTTTAACCGACCAGTGCAGGTCTGCCTGAAGGGACGAGGCTGGAATTTGGAGCATGTTTTGCAAAATGGCCATAGAATTGTGACCATGAGAAATGGACCCATGAAACATGGTAAAATGCAAAAAGATTTTGCATGGTAAAATTAACCAAATATGACTTCAACTCATACTGAATGAATGAATTAATTAAGAAAATTACCCAAAATTAGGTGCACAATTAACTTTTCATTTTACAGTTAAAATCATGTCTTAAAGTTCAATATCACTTTGCACTAAAAATGAATAAAAAGGCCTTCATTTTTGGTGAAAATTGCGTCAGAATTATGGAAAATTGGTGAGGATGGGTGGATTAGGGACAACTTAAGAGATAATCCAATCAACTGAATTATCATCCTAATGTCATTTATTGAAGATAAGACATGGATCTAACAGAACCGTTTGTTTTTGTGGTTAAAGTATTTTTCGAACTCAAGATATAACCCTTCAAAAATGCTTGCCATATCTTACGTACTCTTAAAAAAGTTATAGCATTTTGAAAAAAGTGGCGTTTTTTGCCCACCCTGTATAAAAATAAAAAATGTTGTAAAAAATGTATACTCAAAATAAGTTTGTGTTTTGTTCACCTACTAATGTGCCTTCCGAGCCCAAGGAAGTTAAAGGTGCGTAGCTATATGTTTCCCGATTGAATTCAATGTTAGAGAGGTTAATATGAAAACATCTGTGACTGTCCATTTGAATCAATGCTAGGAAGGTAAATATGAAATGCAATGTGCCTCCTCATCGGGTTCCATGTTGTAAGACTCTGGCACTCAGGGAGGTCAATATGAAAGCCTATGCACCTCCCCATTGGACTACATGTTAAATTCTAGAAGCAAGTTTAATGATTTCACAGTAATTAATATGCAAATGTGCTAGAACTCTTGTTTCTACAACTACTCTTTTCGATAGCTTGGTCAAGACTATCGATATTATTGATTTCGATGATAAATTCAATTTTTAAAATTTAGTTTGATTTGTAATTGATTCTACAGGGTTGGCCGAAAAAACATCCCCTAGAAAATATTACTAATGAATATTTAATATTTATATAATGTTAAAGATAATTTAATTTGCAACACAAGGATATATGATAGAACAATTTTCAACAATCCTATCATAGGGGTCAAAAACACCTTCTCAGTTTTCATTGATTTAGCGAACAATAACCTATTCCTACCAAATGTTACTGTTCAGTTAAAAGTTGCATCATTGTCATGAGACTTTCATAATTGCATATTGTTTTTATTCAGTTTTTGAAATGCAAAAGCACCATTCAATTGCTAGTCCAAGATCTTTCCAACTGTTTTAGATGTCCCCAAGTATAGTAATCAACATTATAGGCATCTGGACTGCCAGTAAGCCTTTTGTCCTGGCTTGATATCGTGACTTTTCGAATATCCCAAAACTCCAGGGTAGCATTGGACCAGTGTGATGGAGCAGTGTCCTATCAGAAAATGAAATTTCTTCCACATGTTTTTTGTATATCTTTGAGGATTCCTTTTAAACAACTCATTTCAGCAATATTCAGGGTATATTTTTGCTCCTGGTTCAACAAAAACAGGGCCGATCTTTCCGTTTTTGGAAAATCCGAATGAAACCACTAACTTTTCAGAAAATTGTCATCTCCATTTGAGAAACCTTTTATCGCAAGAGTCTATCCTGTTAATCACATGTATAATACATGGGGGCATTTGGAACAGTTGGTCTATGAAGATTCCTAGCCTATCAGGGATGTAGACAAACTGAAAGAACGAATTATTAGGAGTCGGATGGTATTTCCGCAGTAGATCAACCAATGCCAATGACTGCCAATAATCCGATCAGAAGGTGGGCCTATTGAGCAATATAATGGACAGGTTGAAGAATAAAGTAATTTGTTTTATAAGCATGCACATGTATTTTAAGCATGTACCGTTCAAAAACTGAATGAAAACAATATGTAATATCCAGTTAGGAAAGTCTCGTGACAATGATGCAAGTTTTAACTGAATGGTAAAAATGAGTAGAAAAGGGATAATGTTTGCGAAATCGATGAAAGGTTTTGTTTTTTACCTCAATGTCACATAAATGGTTGTACAGTATCTCGAACCAGATGTGCTGAAAATTGTTTGATCATATATCATTATGTTGCAAAAATAAATTGTTGGTGTGTTTGTTAAAAAATAAATATTTATCGGGAACATTGGCTAGGGGGGGTGGCCCACCCTGTATGAGAATACTGGTGTATATCTCAAAATATACTCACATTTAAGTTATCTAACAACTTCTCTTTAGCATAGTACTGATCAAACGTCTTTACAAATTGTTCCTTGATTTCCTTTTCTCTATATGTCATTTGGGTGTTTAAAAGTGTCTCTCCATAGGCGCTGGCATCAAACTTTTTTAAACACTTTTGGAAGTATTCATGCAGCTGAATAGATGCATGATTGATCTCTTCATTTGCTTTCTTTTTAATCTGCAAGTCTTCAAACTCGTGTTGTTTTATACAAGTCTCGGATGATTTGGCCAATTCACCCTACAAGTATATAATATGGCATACTAGATAAAAGGTTCTGGGCTACATGTAATGTAATTGTACACTATTCTCTGAAAACTTTGTACCGCTATGAATAAAGCTGGGTGTTTTTCTTATGTTCAGAACAAACCATCAATATTTCTATCATGAGTGAGACTTTGGTCAAAAAGTGAAACCAATGTATTAATATTCATTAAGATGATTATGATTTCCTCAGGATAATATGCATACAATTTTGAAAGTGAGACATTATATGTGGTGTCTATGAGTGTGGAAAATTATTTTTGATAACCTGTTTTCATTCATCAGGTCCATTCAAATAGCATTTACTGTATTTTTGTGACATCTAG
>CAIIXF020000071.1:0-36000 GCA_903813345.2 Owenia fusiformis
ATTTTTATGTTTCAGAAAAAAATTTAATAAATAGGTTATTGATGGTGTTGGTGGAATATGAATTTTATTTATTTTATTCGCCTCGAGAACTATCATATTATCACTCGGGCTATTGCCCTCAATCAATATGATGTTTTCCTTGGCCAATATCATATTTTCCCTCAGAATAAAATTCATATTCCATCCCTCCCATTATATTACCTCTATATATCACACATACATTTTTAAAATGCTACTTGGAGAAGTATTAGTACTCATTATAGAATTTCTGATCTAATTGTGCCACTTTCACTTTCTCATATTTTTAGAGGTAGGGGTTAACAAAGCCATATTTAAAATTCCAAATAGTATTGTATCATTACATTCTTTATATTACAATTCCCCACATAGATTGGAAATAATTTTAGATTACTTCTTAAAGCAGTATTGGTGCCAATTATTTCTCTGAAGCTGCAACAATAAAGTTGGCGAGACTAAAAAACGAATGAAAATATGCTTATTTATTACTATAAATTGTGTTTTTGTCAAAACCGATCAACATATCTCCCTATAGCTTTGGGAAACACTTGACTACAGTGCTAGCAACATAATATGTATAAATCAGTGCTATACTTAATGCATAACTGATTTTATAGAATGATAATATAGTACCCCCCTGAAATATTATTCTAGGGGGGTGAAACTGCTCAGAATCCTTCGTCCACAAATTAAAAAGACCCAGACATATATGAATTGATGCTGAATGAAGTCATCTTTCAGAAACATTATGTCTATCAAGTGGCCCTTGAACTTCCCAAAACCCATGCTGTATCCTGGCCTAGTGATCCTTGGGGTGTGCCACTTCTTGGAGTTGCCGATTTCTGGTTAAACTCGGGGAAATGCTGGCGAGGTATGGCGGTTTTGGGGCTGTCGAGTTGACACACATAAAATGGCCGAATTTTTTTTTCAAAAACTACAAATCGGCGTATGCCTATGGGGCATATTTGTATAAAATATCAACACAACCTCTCTTAGCAGTTATTACATTGCGAAAGATGTAAAGAGACACACATAAAATGGCTGCCATATTTTTCAGAAGCAAATTTTACTGCTTTTTATTCCACTAAACCCAGCATATGGGGTTTAAGTATTCCAGTTTATTAGATATAGCAGGGCGTGTTCAAAATATCTAGATTTCAAATCAAGACACCATACTTTAGTGACCAAGCTGTTAGGTCAAGGTTATACTTGTAAAAAACTTAAGAAATCTTTTCTGGGCTTTGCTGAAAAGTACAATTGTGAGTCATTAATTTCGAAATTTCAAGTTTTACCACTTGAGATGCTAAAGGATGTAGGAATGGTATAATAAATTGGCACTTTTTGAGGTGGATCCCGGCTATGGCATTAATGGTTGAGAAATAGGGATCGGAACCTAACTACTAGTCTAGTATCTACAACTATTTTTGATGTTATGAGTATTAGCTATCAATTTTTTCAATTTTTCTTCACATGTATTGTAATGACTTCAGTATGAATGAAATGTCCCTTGGTGTTCTGGTTGTTTCTTTTCACGTTACACTTACAGTTTGCTTTTCTTTTTTTTTTTTTAAAGTTTTAGTCACTCTTCTCTTTGGCATTTGCGCTTATATATTTATTAACGTAATATACTAATAAACAAAGTAACCAAAAGATAAAACAGTACATCATATCAAAGGGATCTTTGATTATAATAATTCTGAGATTCTCGTCATTAAAGTTCCAGTCTTTAGAACTTTACACTGTTTAATTTCAAGTCATAAATTCTCTAAATTCAGTACTCTAAAATTGTTTATGGCCGTCGCCTAATTCATGCCATGGTTTAACCAAACATGAACAATTTAAATGCAAAAAATTCACGGTATGCTACTCTGTTCTCACTGGCTTTGTAAAATACATTAGCGTCCTTCTCCACGACAGCAAAGCTACAGGAACTTGTTTTATCAGCTTTGTTAAAATATTCTTCAGCATTGTATATGTTGGATATTCTACTCTGGCCATTATAGTAAACCTCCACCAGAAACTCGAAATTATTATGCAATCGAATAACTTCGAGTGAAAACTTTTGCAATTCTCTCTTTGCGTTATTCAGATCCATCTCCTGTTGCTTCTTGTCCTTGCTCGCGACCACGATGCTACGTCCGTTTTGTCGAAGAAATATATGTCCGCCACATACGTTCATACGATTTTTATTTGAGCCAGTTATCGGATTGTAAATTAAAACAAACCACACCCGCCAATAATATTTTTTCTCTAAGGAACTGAACAATCCGAGACTAAATTGCTCATTACTCATTCCGGAATTATCCCTGGCATAATCTAATATTTCCTCTCTAGACTGGGCATGATAACTATCCATGACAACAATACAACAACAATACAACATGTTTTTAGACCTCAATATTATAGTTATACAAAGGAATTTTTGGTTCATTTTAAAAAAGTATTCAAAAAATTAAAACAAAATCCCCCCAAAATAGATAAAAATCAAGATAAACCTTTTATTTCATTAACAAGATACTTTTTTAAAATCAACCAATATTTTTTTGTACAATTACAATACTAGTATTGAGAGACCTAAACATGTTGTGTTTATGCCGATTTGTTCCAATAAGGTTCGGAAAGATGGTTCATTTCACTCTGGAAACATGATACCAAGAATAAAACAAGTGTTTGATGTGTTTTCTAAAACAATATAGATGAAAGTATATATATGTTTTTCGAACTATATTGTTACCATTCAAAAGATGACCATTAAATTGACGATGCGTTAAATTTTTAGATGTTTTATGACTGGTTTAAAGAAACCCACCACCTTACAAAACTTCTTAATGGAGAGGAATAAGGAAAATGCTTGCCGGATTCTGAATCTGTGTATTATTTAATGATTTTTCACCGTCTTAGAATTTCAATTTTTTCCTTTGAAAAATGAGATTTGCATTGTTTTCCAATTAGAAAAATGAGTAAACATGAATAGCTCGTTGTACGAGGTGCAATGCTCTACTGAACACCAGACTACAGTGTGGATTAGGATCAATGACACACATAAAAATTAATTTAAAAATATTTCATTTTTGTTATAAAGATGACCCATAGCTTTACTATTGACTTGCCACAGTCAACGTTGAGCGAGCACATTGGGCAACATCAGAAAAACCCAAAATACAGAATAATATTCTATGATGTTAAAGGAATATTCCTTGCCAAACCATCTCTCTCCTCATATGGTAGCTATAACCATATATATGCTTGCCATGTTTAGCAAAACACGCAAAAATGTTTTGATATGGTCAAAGGTACCGTCCCAACAGACCCCCTTTTCTGCCCCCATCAGAATCAAACTTATTTTGCATCTAGAGTATCCTCACAAATGTACTTCACAATAATATTTCAAAATTAGGTCAAATGATGAGCCAATAAGGTCACTGGGTGCAAAAAAGGTCAAGTTGGTAAAATCAATCTAATGATCAAGTAATTTCCTTAAACACACCATACTTAACACAAGGAAAATGTTTGAAAATTTTTTAGTCAAAACACATGTACTTGTATACTGTCAAAATATTGTATTGTAATATATTTGATATTAATATTCTAAAGCTTTGATACAACATATTATAGTATTTATTGAATTTCTATTGGTACCAATACGTACAGTTGCTGAAAGTTGAATGTATAGTTTCAAAGGGGTCGGGTCAAAATATTGATGTCCATCAAAAAAAAGCGTAATTAATTTATTTGGGTCTAAACCACCCCCCCCCCTCCCCCTTGTAACAAAACCAAAAATCTTGAAAATTGAAATTCCTAGGAAAACGAAAATCGATATCCGTCACCTAATGGAATTAGTGTTTGACCCCCTCCCCTAATGAAAAAAATTACGTTTTTCAATTGACATCGATATTTTGACCCAACCCCTAACAAATATTTTTGTTATTTTAAAACTATTCCATGTCAGTATCACTATCCTCGGATAAAGGCAAGTCTTTGGCATCATGGAGAGAGTCACCTAGGAAATCTTTTGAAAACTGATAGCCTTCATGTCTGGCAACTCCCAAATAGGTGGCATTGTATCCAAAATGGTGGCAGAAATGTTTAGAAAAAATACCAAAGAAGTCCAAAAAACTATATGAGCTATGTTCTCCACCACTTTTTTTGCAACTGAAAATGTTGCCTAATTCAATTTTAGATCTGCACAGCTAAAAATAAAAGTGGTGGAGAACATAGCTCACAGTGAATTTGTCCTTTCAATGAACCATGGTTCTATTCAATTGAGAATGGTAAATAATGGGGGTCTGGATTATAATCCCTTTTTATGCCACATATCATGCATCATCACACATAAATCTGCTGGATACATTTCAGTAGGGATTACATTATGCATAATTCACTTAAATAATACTTGAAAATTGTTTTTAAGGCTTTATTTACTACATTTTCTAAAGAACACTAAATTTCACAAATAATCTGCCATGATGGGAGTGGTTACAGAAATGGGCCAAAAATCATATTTTTTACAGAAATATTCACTATATTTTTCAAGAAAATGAAAATACACATATCAGTCAAGAATATTTTGAACTTTTTTTTTCAAAAATCTATAATTGCGTTTTCATGAAATTTTCTAAGTCCTTAAAGGGATCCCAATAAGACTGTACCTTTGATCACTTAGAAATATGATGCTCAATTCCAGTAAGCTGCCATCTTTTAAAATTTCACACAGGAAGTGATGTCATCGACTCTCAACTTTGCATATAGCATTAGGCGAGGAGCTATTAAGAATTACAAAACCAGCTAAATATTCTTTTTCAACTTTGTATCTTATTTAATCCTTCTGAAAATCTCTTCTTTTATTCTAAGTTGACAAGCCCTGAAAATATTTTTGCACAGAAAGTAATGATCACTTGTCTAGAAGTGATTTTGTGCTACTTTCCTATACTGTTATGGGCAAGGTTATAGAAGTTGAGAGTTGATGACATCACTTCCTGCAAGAAATCTTAAAAGATGGCAGCTCACTGGAAATAAGCACTAGATTTTTAAATGATCAATATTGACCATATTAAAACATTTTCCCATGTTTTGCTATATATGGAAACTATATATATGATTATAGCTACCATATCAAGAGAGAAAGGGTCTGGCAAGGAATATTCCTTTAATATGGTATGTATATGTAAGCCACATCTAATACAATTTTAATGCAATATTTCATTTTGCTGAGGGATATTAATCTTTTTATTCCATTATAACAGTTTTCCAGGGGATTAACAGTAATATATAAAAGCTATTGAAAATCCCATATCAGGAAAATCACTTATTGAATCCTGTATCTGATTCCATATCAGCCAAAAATCTGAGCGAGATTTGCATCACCATTTCAGAATTTAATTTTAGAATTTCTACACAAAAGGATATTTTTGTTGCGGACAATACTACATCACGCAATCTTTTTTTATAAAGATATTTGGAGAGATTGCATGGTGCAAAGTCATCTGTAACGAAGAATCCTCATTGCATCAAAATTCTACAAGTAATATCTGAAATGATAATGCAAAAATGGTGCTGATACAAAAGTAAAACTTCTGTGCTAATCTACATGGACCTTTGGCTTACTATATATACAATATCTCATGGGAATGTATTTCCATCTGCTCAAGATACATTATGAAGATACTAGTATCATATTTTAGCTTCGAAAATCACAATCGTTGGATAATACATTTGTCTCAGAATGATAGGCCACCCAGTAGCAATGTAGCTATCACTTGAAGTGGACCCTTGAGAATAATGAACTTACTTTCAAATTGGTCTTGCTTCTGTGGTGTATGTGGCTTTTTAGCAAATCTGCCACGCTCATTTCTTTCCAGAACCATCTTGTTCACATGTATCACTATACGCGCATGTATAGACAGATGACATAGATATATATACATGAGAACAATATTCTTTGTTTTCTTAAAAATTGATGGGTTTACTGTGAATTCAATAAATTACAATTTGCAAGGGGTAAGTATACTGTATGACCTTAGTTCATCCAGTAGTACGTTTACTGCAAAGTACTGTTTATATATGCAGCTTAAAGGGACCCAACACCTTACAAAACTTCTTAACGGAGAAGATTAAGGGAAAATGCTTGCCGGATTCTGAATCTGTGTATTTTTTAATGATTTTTCACCGTCTTAGAATATAATGTTTTTCTTTTGAAAAAATGAGATTTGCATTGTTTTCCAATTAGAAAAATGAGTAAACATGAATAGCTCGAAATCTAACGGTGAGATTTTGTTTTAAAAAATCATGGATATCAAGGCTAAATATAGCTATACAATAAACATAAAAAAGCAATGCTTGGACTCTTCATATTTACACAAAAAACTAATTAGTAAATGACACTGTATAAAAAAACGAATATTGCTTGCAAATAACGAGCAATTCTGGTGTTTATTTGCTTCGAATAGCATGTTATAAACAGTAATCGTCACTGACAGAACGCAGACAATAACTGCATATATGGAACACAAATATATGCAGCTGCATATAACAAACAACCACAGAGAATACTGACTGAATATACGGGTACTGTCACTGAGTATATTTGCTTATATTCAGACATACTTTGCATATTTGCTGTTTACTTGTGATTATATGCAGCGCAGAAACTGCATATACCTGCTTATTTGGGATAGACAAATATAAGCAGTTGAGCATACTAGATATATAGAAATTGTCACTGGTTATATTTGCGTATGATCTGCATATATGCCATTTTTCATGAGTATTCCTGCATATTTTGAGATAAGTGATATGCAGCATGTGATTATATTGAGACATGTACGAGAATATAAACTAACTATATACATTAGCATATATTGAGTCAAGATCGGTATATTTGGCATCCTTTAAGATTATATGCAGCACAAGATATGCATATTTTTGCTTATTTAGGAGGACTGGTAGACGCTGTTTTGTGAATTGGGCAGAAAGAATTGCACACAAACAGCTTTTACGTTTTTATAATTTATTTTAAATTTCTAAAATACATCAGGAAACGAAAATCATTTTCAAAAACAAGGATATGATGTTCAATACTAAAAAAATATGATGAAACATTTTGATGGATATAAATAGGATTATTATGTTTTGGCCAAACCTGTATACTGCTAAACAAATAATTATATATTTACATTGCATTGTACATGATGTAACATTATATTTCTATCTTTAAAATGGTGCGAACTTATGCTCCAAATCAATGTATGCATATTGCTCGATCTTGAAAACTGTGTTTTTGTAGTTAGATATGGCCTGTCTTCCGGTAGAAAATTCTCGTGCGATACCGAATTCTGCTTTCCCCATTCAAACTCCATTCTTCTACAAGTTTCTCAATATCTATGTAAGTTCAGCTATCACATGGTTTCTATTTTGCAAGAAATCTGTCACTGCACACAAATACACTGCTCTGGAGACACTGCTCTGAAAGTACATAGACACTACTGTGTATTTTAATCAATGATACAAAGACACCAGTTTATAGCATACTGTTCAGCCATACAGTATAATAGACCTTCCAAGACAATCAATTAATTAAATTATCAAGATCAATGCCAAGTCTTATATTTACAACAATTTGCCAAGTGTCTTTATTGTGTTTTTTATTCATCGAACCTACTTATATCAAAACTCAATCATCTATCCATTAAGAGAAATAAAAAGAGAAATAAAAAGCAAGCTAAACTTTCACTTACGAGAGGCTTCGTCGTGTTCCTGGGTGTGGCGTGAAGCAAACGACTGTCTGGCTAAATTGCACCAATGTGTAGACATTCTCACCGTATGGCTTTATATTTATTGACTACTCGTAGAGCAAGCAAAGCAAGGCAAAATGTCAACCACCTTTGTGCATGTCACGTACGATCATTACTTGTGCATCATAGCTCGGAGACATGCAGCTTGCTCAATATCCACCCTCCCCTCATCTTCAGTTATTCAATAACAATAGATATTGTTAAAACATGAAAGACTATATTCTGCAATATTTTGCTGGTATATTGAACAAGCATAATACTGTATTGATGAACCCATGATTTGACATCTCTAATAAGTAATCTAAACATAAACAGTGCTAATTACCTGACACAATTGCACAATTGTGGCCGGATGTTTGGAGAAGCATTCGTGATTTGTATAGAATTACCTTTTCATTCTTGGCATTCAAAATACAAACTAATAATTCACTTTTTATGTATTCAGTTTTAATTTCAAATAATAAGCGTATTCATAGGATTAAATCTGAATGATATTCTGGTGATTTAAGAATTGTATTAATCTTGGACACCCTCCCGACATAATATAAATAAGCTGCAATCAAGAAATTGATAGACATAATTTAATCAGATAAATGGCTTATCTAGTTGTTAAGATTACTGATAAAGTGTTTGTCGGAACCCTTATTTAATATTTGTGTAGGCCTTGATATATATCTTATCTATATAGGGATTCAGCAAGGGATTATTGGGTCAAATGTATTTTCCTCGCTAATGCCTAGGTCACATTTGCTGCGATTCATCGGCCCGGTTGAGTATTTTGTTCCAAACTGAAATATGTGTTGCAATCAAATGTTTCGAAAGCAATTTACCATGATTTAAACAAAACATCATTAAAACTCTTTTTCAGACATTCAATCAATTTAAATCAATCAAGTTTAAATGCGATCTCGCATATATTGCATACATGTATTTGCAGATGTAGTGATTGTATCTTACTCACATTTTCACATTATAATAGCTGTCATTTGACATGTAATATTGAGTTTAATATTTTGATACATTTGTTTATTATTTTGCGATCATTAAAGCTTTAATCGGGGATAAAGATTGTGAATAAGTACACGTACATTACGTATTACAAGTCAAAAACCTTATTTACTTTACACCATAATTTACTAGGAACCCAGATGCTAGAAGAAGCAGTAGATAAAACGGGGATAAAACTCACATCAAATAAGCTAGATGTAATTATTGAAAGGGTTATTGGTATTAAAAATCTCAATATTTTATTTCAACAAATGCCTTGATCTCAGGTATTACTTTCCCATGGCTTTAAAAATCATCCCAGCACTAATCATAAGTAACACCATTGAACACAAGCCGTCTGATTGCATTACTTGCTAAAATAACATCCTTAGAAGTGAACAATACAAACATCTGATAATAATCTAGCTAAGCCCCCCCCCCGTGGTATCCATGCCCGCCTTATTATATTCTTAAAAATGTTGAACTACCGTTTGTATTCCTTCAGAGATAATCGGTTAATTTCTGAATTTAACAGAAATTTAATTATACAATGTAGCACGGGGACTATACAATCATTACATAATTGTAAATTTACCTTGCAAAATATTTTTATGCGGAAATTAGAACTACCGGCTGTAGAAATTAATCCATATAATAACTATTAATTGATCTGTCAAATGAAACAGTTGCAATAAATGTGGCCGTTTCTTTATCTTTATTATCAACTGAGCATACCGAATCTTTCAAAATTCGTGAATATATTTGGAAATGAGAAACAAAGCAAGACCCAATTCGAAATAGAAACAAGGCTATCTCTGATAAAATGCATAACAGAAAACATGTATTGTGAAATATATTGTTTGCAAGTTTAACTCAGTAAAGTCACCTGAGTAATGTATGTCCCCTAATATCTTATTACACGATTGAGAAGACTGTGGCAATTCATCATATTCCCGGGCTCATATTACAGGCTCGTTGCCAGCTTTTGCCTGGGGGGAGGGGGGCTCACGTACTTTCAGAAAAGTTCATATTAAACGCAATTGATATTTCATGCAAATATCATGTAGAATATAGAGTTTAGTGTCAAGGTTATCTCATTTGATTTCACAAAATGGCTAACCTTATAAGCACTATTTGAACCAGGGGCAGAGTCAGCAATTGTTCAGGGGGTGAGATTTCTTGGGTTTGCATCAATGCGAACGAAGCGAGGCCCGGAACGGCGTTTACCCCCGGAATTTCTGGATGTCAATGACTGTCAATGTTTTTTTTCATATTTTGCAAAATTGCTTTTTCTTTTTGAGAGGGTGAGGAATGCAAGCGCACATGTCCCCTCCCCGCCTTGGCTACGCCCATGCGAACCTTCACCCAGCCGTTAACAGATATGGAAATTATGTTATAATGATCATGACATAGATAATGAGACAGAATGTAGCCTGTATAACTGTTGATTCCCGGGTTTTGTCTCTTCCTTCTCATATTATCAAATTATCAAAAAATGATATTTTGATTCACAAAACTGCACCGAAACATTACGAAGGCAAACGCATTTACAATCTATAGTTCTGAAAAAGCAGGATTAAAAAAGCCAGTTTCAAACTGAAGTTAAAAAGCCGGCTTTTTGATACCCAGCTTGTAAAATTCAAATAAGAATACTACACTATATTTATTTTCTATTTAAACTTAAATCAATTTATTATGAACAAACTATCCGGGCAAACTATGACCAAGCATCGGGAATAGAAAACTCATGTAAATGAGTTATATAAGACAATGAAATCAACACTGATTGAAACATAAACATTATGAAATCTTTCGATTCCACTACCTGTTATAATTTTTTTAAATACCGACTTTACCGGGAAGAATTTAACATGGGCTTTAATTCAAAGGCAAGAATGTGTTTTGATAACTTATTAAGCGGATTAAAAGCTGTTGGACGTTGCTCCAGTGATTTATATTTTATGATTCTGAATTGATGTGTGGATTATAATTGAAATCGAAAACAACACCAAAAGAGTCTAGACTTCCATTTGCTTTGATCATGAGGAATTGGAAACAATCAAAGCGGCGATTTGAAAAAGTAAAAACTTGAATTCCCATGCATAATCCACGATTTAATACAAACGGTGTTAACAGGTTGTCAAATTTAAATAATAATACCTTCTCAGGAAGAATTAGGTTGCATTGACTCTGAAAGTAGAGATAACAAGTTCAGCGGTGTAGCCAGCTTTCCGTCGGGGGGGGGGGGGGGGGGCGATATCCATATACAAAACAAGTGTTTGCACCCCGGGGTTTGCACAAGCTATTTCTATTAGCAACTTTTGATAACTACAAGGAAGATCTCTCTTTTCTGGCGCGACTGTAAAGGTGTCCAAAATCATAATTATAGTAAAAATAGATCATTTCAAAATCCATCTACAGGTAGTTGCTTATTATACACAGGTAAAGTCATATTCATTAAGAACTACGGACGGTTCTTACATTCTTTTGTTGTATTGTTTTATCATGCTTAAAAGAAAGATACGCACAAATATTCTGTTTTTTATTTGTATGCTCAGTTATAAAATGAGCAGTGTAACTTAGAAATAGCTTAATATAGTCAGAAAGAAGCAATTATAATGTGTGACTATATTACACACTTACAAAGTATTGCGTTTGCATATATTTGAGTATTCTTAACTTCACATATAATCAGTGCTTATATGCGCTGTTCTACAAATAAAGAGGAGCAATACCTGAATATACAGAGTGTTCCATATATGCAGCGAGTATTGTCTCTGTAATGTCTCTGTTTATATGTACTGCGTATTTTTGCTGATTACTGCTGATTACAAGAGATTCTTACAAATAGACACTTCTTATAACCAAGCAATATTCTCTATTTTATATAGTGTGAGGTTTGATATTTGTGAGAATAAGTTGTACGAGGTGCAATGCTCTACAAACACCAGACTACAGGGTGGATTAGGATCAATGACACCCATATAGGTAGAGATTAAAAGGTGGATTGGATCGAGTGGATTGGATTCATGTAAAAGGTGGATTGGATTGGGAATCTTCAAAATATGGATTTTCCTTAAAAAGTTCTATTAATCTCCCTCTAAGAAGATTGTAATGCTCTTCTAACTTCCACAATGTCAAATAATAGATGTAATATTATTTTGCCTGGGTGGGCTAGAAGGCCTAAGGGTGACCTGGTACCTGCTTTCTGATACACAATCTTATTTTCATTCCAAGGGTAATTTTAGACTTTTCATAAATCATAAGCCAGGCAGGTTTGAAAATCCATATCATCTGTTTTCAATCCAAACTGAACATAGCAGAATGTCTAGCGAACATTCACACATCAATTTGACTGAGAGCTTTTATCAACAGATCTATGTATATGTTATCTTACAAAAGTTGTTTTACAAGGGAAAGCAGTTAATCCATGAACTAATTGGAGTATGTATTTGTCATTGCTTTGTTCTGATTTCTCAAAGGAACCTGTAGAGGGAAATTGCTTAGAGGGAGATCAACAGAAAAAAATCTTATAATAAATTCCATATTTTGAAGATTCCCGATCCAATCCACCTTTTACATGAATCCAAAACACTCGATCCAATCCACCTTTTAATCTCTACCTAAAAATTAATTTAAAAATATTTCATGATAATTATCTCAAACAAAAGCAGTTAGCGAAGGATACGTTTCATTACACTCAATAAATAGTTATCACTTTTGACTATATATACATATCTCATGGGAATGTATTTCCATCTGCTCAAGATATCATATTTTAGCTTCGAAAATCACAATCGTTGGATAATACATTTGTCTCAGAATGATAGGCTATACGCGCATGTATAGACAGATGGCATAGATATACATAGAAATTATATATTGCACCTGTATTTACTTACAGGGGAATATTCCCTTTGGAAAAATGCAAATGCATGAACATATATTTTCATCTTATATATCTTATATATGACTTCAAGCTAACATATTATTTCATATTTATATTTTCATAGATAGTCTAACATAAATAATAGATCCATGAAAACAATATTCTTTGTTTTCTTAAAAATTGATGGGTTTACTGTGAATTCAATAAATTACAATTTGCAAGGGGTAAGTATACTGTATGACCTTAGTTGCAAAGTACTGTTTATATATGCAGCTTAATAGCATAAAATATGTTGAATGAAGCATATGGTATGGATTAGTCGTGTGACACACAAACTGACCGATACATGAGGGTATTAGGTACTTTTCACAGAAACCAAAGGAGGACAGTGCTTTTATTTCAACTGGGAGCTTACCTCCACACGACTGATCATGTGACCATGCTGGTGCTCCCCTTTAAGAGAAACGTGTGTTCAAAAAGTTTTCCGTATCGAACCCACTCCTTTGAATCCAAAAACTCAAAGTTGTAGATGATTTATAAGAAAAGTTGGGTCAGTTTGAAGCAAGTTAAAATTTGACCTTATAAAATTTGAAAAATTGACCTTTTTCAGTTTTTGAGCTCTTATCTAATTTGATGACCTTGACATTTTTACTTTTTTAGACCTCAGTAGGCTTTTTGTAATTAGACTGACCTAAATTTGAATCCAAAAACTCAATTTTAAAAATCAACTTTTCGGACCTTTCAAAGGTCACTGAATGTCAACTAAAGGTCAAATCTGAGGTCAGATTTGGACTCCTGGAAAATTGTAGAATAGTTTTAAAAAAGACTTTGGTCACAGTTTGTGACCTAATTTGATGACCTTGACCTTGAAATTTTTACTTTTTTAGACCTCAGTAGGCCTTTTGTAATAAGACTGACCTAAATTTGAATCCAGACTCAATTTTAAAAATCAACTTTTATGAAGGTCAGATTTGGACTCTTTGGAACTTGTAGATGATTTTTAAAAAAAAAATTGGTCAGATTGAAGCAAGTTGAAAAATGACCTTTTTTGACCATTTGACGTCAAATATCTCAAAAACGGAAAAAATTTAATACTGACATATAGCGAACAATACTTAAGAGAATACTTAAAATGTAGTTTCAGTTTAATTCATCGCAAGAAATAATGAAGTATAAGGACAAACTTGAGAAACTTGAAAAAAACTTAGATTTGACCTATATTTTGACCTTGACCTAGATAAAAAATATTTCCCCCCTATTTCAGCCCAGGTTCCTAGTAGGAACATATAGTAGGTAGTTGAAAGCTAGTTGAAAGTAGGAGAAAAATACTTTTGAAAGAGTAATAAATAAAGAATAATAATAAAGAAAAGCTACAAAAGCTATAGGAGGCCCTTTCAGGAGGGCCTCCTAATAATAATAATAATAAACATCTTTTATTTCTGGAACAACTTTTTATTCATCTTAAGACTTTAGAAAAAACAATTAATTCATAAAAATACAGTTGAATAACATACTAGAAAACGTATCTACATATAATACAATTCACTGGGTTTTTTGTTACATATCAATGTCAAAAGAAGTAACATTTTGATCTCTTCTATTCTATTTAAATCTATTTTCTCTAGCTTCTGTGTACCTTCCAATTGCTTCACCCAGCAGAAGCCGTGCCATAACTCCAAATAGATAAAAATAGTGAAAATAAAGTGTAAGAATAGAATGTAAATAGTATAAATATTACATAAACGTTGATGAAGACTAGAAAAACAGCAACAAAATCCCACCGAACAAGGCATATTTTTATGATAATTAGTTGCCATCTTAAAAATTTCTTCTTGAGCAGAGCTTGTTTGACCCTAGGCATCAACATATAAAATGTAAAACATATCCGTAAATAGTATTTGAGTTATCAAAGTTTACATTCCTTTTTTAAGAAAAATGGCAGCCATTTTGAAATTAAGCCGCCATTTAAAGTTCATCTATCATCTTGAAAATTCTTTGTCAAACAGAGGAACTGGGTTTCTAGGCATCGTCATGTAACATTTGATCCAAATCCGTTCTCTGGTATTTGAGTTATCAAAGATTACGTTTTTTTAAGAAAAATGGCCATCATTTTGATATCTAGCAGCCATTCTAAAATTCTCTTCTTCAGTGTAGTTCCTTTGTTCTTAGGCACCAGCATATAAAATTTGAACCAAATCCGTCAACTACTATTCGGGTTTTTACATTTTTTATGAAAAATGGCGGCCATTTTGAAATTCAGCCGCCATCTTGGGAATTCTCTGTTGAACAAATCTACTTTGTCCCTAGGCATCATCATATAAAATTTGAACCAAATCCGTAGACTGGTATTTAAGTTATCAAAGATTACATTTTTGTACGAAAAATGGCCGTAATTTTTATATTTAGCAGCCATTTTGAAAATCTTTTCTTCAGCATAGGTACTTTTCTTTAAGCATCAGCATATAAAATTTTACTAAAATCTTTGAACTGATATTAGAGTTATCAAAGATTAAGTTTTTTAAGAAAAATGGTGGCAATATCGAAATTAAGCCGCCATCTTGGAAATTCTTTCTTGAACAAATCTACTTTGTCCCTAGGCATCATCATATAAAAGGAGTGGTATCGATATGGAGAACTTTTTGAACACGCATTTCTCTTAAACCAGTCATAAAATAAATCTATAAATTTTACACATCATCAATTTAATGGTCATCTTTTGAATGGTAACAATATAATTTGAAAAATATATATATGCTTTCATCTATATTGTTTTAGGAAACACATCAAACACTTGTTTTGTTCTTTGTATCATGTTTCCAGAGTGAAATGAAACATCTTTCCGAACCTCATTGGAACAAAACGACATAAACACAACATGTTTAGGTCTCTCAATATTGTAATTGTATAAGGGAAATTTTGGTTGATTTTAAAAAATTATCTTGTTAATGAAATTTGATTAATTAATTTTGAATTAAGCGGCCATATTGAAAATTCCTTCTCCAGCAGATGTTCTACCCCCATAAGACATAAGCCTATAAAATTTGAATCAAATGCGTCAACCGGTAATTGAGATGGACGGTTTTCCTATATCCCCCTCGAACTTCGTTCTGTGGGATAATAAGGTAGAATGTTTTTGGATAAAGGTAGAATAAACCAAGTATTTTATTCTAAAGATAAAAGCTGTTCGAGAAGAACATAAACCAAAGTAATTCATTCTATTACAGAATAAGGTAGAATGTGTTTGGTTAAAGATAAAATAATCCAAAGTAATTCTCTATATAAAAAAAGGTAGAACGTTTTTGTTTAAAGATGAAATAAACTAAAGTAATTCATTCTATTATAAAATAAGGTAGAACGTGTTTGATTCAACCTAAAACATTTACTCTTGGTCATTCTGGAATGTTTATCTCATATACAGTTTAAAGATATGCTAAACAGAAAAGCAGGTCAGTATTACAAAAATATGAAATGAATAAGTCTGAAAATACAATTGGTCAGAATGTACTAAAACCTGCTTGAAACTGAAAAACATTGCATGCTCTATTCCACACGATTTGGAGGCTTGTTCGAGCTGAATCACAACTTTTACAATTGCGCAAAAGCAGACCAATCATAGTCAACTTCATTCTTACATTCAATGAAATGTGTATGCAAATTGTCTTAAAACATATAGTAATATCTGGGTAAGTATACATTTATTTACAATGTAATATGTTATTATTGCGTCATAAGAAAAAATATAACTCTCATCAAAATTATCTGTGACTACCTGCTTCTCAGAAAAAGCTACTTGGAAAATTCACTAAGTAGTGAAACAACTACCTGATAAAAAAAAGCGCAAGACCTGAGGGTTAACCTAAATTGATGAAACATGAATATGTTTCTTATTATTAATTAATTCATATATCCCAAGGATTTCACCTGTTCCCTTCCTGACCAAACCTTGTTTTATTTTTGATGTTTTACAATAAAATAAACTACTCTTTTTGACATCTCATCATTTTTATTTCCATATGTTATTGACGTTTGAACTCAAATGATCAATGGGAAAACAATGCTAAACTTGCACACTGAAATAGGTATTCCAGCAGACCTAGGAAAATATGGCTAGAAAAAGATGATACACCTAAAGGCTACAGGTGGACAAACTATTCCCCCTGAAAAGTACTTTAAGGGTCAGATCACTAAATTCATGATTGCATTGAAAAGCTTTGAATGCTAATTTTCAAGAATGGATCTTACAATTTAGCTTAATTCTTGAATTTGTAGATCTACTGCTATATTGTTTAATTTGCCTTATAATAAATCAAATTGATGGTAAGAACTAGTATGTGATATGATCAATTTTACCTTTTTGTCATCATTGCTAAGGAATACAATGATACCATTCCTATTAATGATAACTCACTTATTAGGCCATAAGAAGTACATTCTTTGTTTTGCCTCCCCTTGCTTGCACGATTTTGAGTAAATCAGAAATAAACAAACACATTCAAATAGCAATCACAAGGGTCTGAAAGTACCATCGCATTTCATTTAATCAGAATCAGATGAAATGGCGGATAATTTGATTTGCGTCAAAATTGACAGTGTTATTGATACTTTGGCATGCATTGTGTATTTTCTTATTTTTCACCCTTGAATAATAGCTATATTGTATATCTAAATGTATAGATATATCCCTTTTTATGCTCATAAAATGTCCATTTCTCAGCAAACAAGTTTGTGCTTTTACAGGTATCACCTCCTTCAATCTATTTTTACAGGTTTTTATGATTATTTCACATTTTTCTATATTTTGCGTAACCAGGACGGTGAATTTTTTTTCATTTTCTTCAAACATTTTGTCTCACCAACATTTATTATAAAACCAGGTGACTGGGTAACCGGGTGACCGGGTACTTAACGTTCCTAGCAGGGTTAGGAATTTTTTTATTTATAATGTGGATCGGGACGACACATGTACGTTATTTTCAACGTCACTTTTTGAGGTTATTTCATATCGTAAGAACGTTTTGACAACGTTAACTTTTAACGATAAAATAACGTCGGTAATGAACCGATTTAGTGAGAACATATTGACGTCTTTGTAACATTTCCTTTACTCACAAATATTTTGAAGCCATTTCCACAATGTTGAAATTCAATCATCCATCGACGTTTTGCTGAATATTTAAATTATGTCAGATCAATACGGTCCATGAACGTCATTATTGACGTCACGTTTTGAGGTTATATCAAATCAAAAAAACGTTTCGACAATGTTAAATTTTAACGTTAACAATACATCAGAAATGAACCGACTTTTGAAAGTTTTTGTCATGTTTTTTTTTCAACCAACAAATATTTTGATATTAAAATTTGAGTTACGTCACATATGGACCAATGTAGTAAAAAATCAAACGTTCCTGTTTGTTATGTTTTCCACACTAACGAACTTTACGCACACGTTACAACAACGTTCTTTTTATACCATCAATAGATGTCTCATGTTTACGTTGCCTCGATGTGTAAAGAACGAAAATGTGCAACGTCTTCTATGAACTTATATGCTACTTATGAGCAACGTGACATGGACGTCACTGTTTGCTGGATCTATTATTTTAAAAAGTGCTCTGTCTCGTATAGGGTAATAAAAATATCGAACAGCAGTGCACTCGGTAGGCTAAGTCTGTCAAGTCAATTCGCTACTATATATCGGGGGAAATGTGAAACTTTGAAAGTTGGTAACCCTGCTAGGAACGTTGGGTACCCCGTCGACCGGGTACCTGGTCACCCGGTTTTTTACACAAACCCGAAGATTACATTTAAGCAAACGGTATGTGTAGTAAGCTTTTACGTTTATCACAAAAATGCTTTTGCATATTTGTTTTCACCACATTCCAACTTTCATTGTAATGTCTCTTCTATGCGTTTCAATTGGTCGGAATTTTTCAGTCCAAGAACGTTCCATTTATTTATGGTCTAGAATACTGTAGTTAAAAGAAGACTGCCCTGTCAACCCTCACGCATTAGGTGTGATTGTCACGCATTTGCTGGAAAAATAGAAATCACGCACCAATTTAGCGTGTATGATCAAATATCACGCAAATCACACATTTTGTTGATATTTTTAAAAATCGTTTTTTGTGAAATGCCGATAAGGTAAAAAAAACGAACGGCGAAAAAAGCCGTTTATGTCACGCATTTGGTACAAAATATGTGTATATATCACGCATTTGTTTCGAAAATATTTACACCTACCCCCCCCCCCATTGACGAATTTGAAGAGCGAGCTGGAAAAATTTTAGGTGTCCAAAATCTGCAAGGTGTTCACTGAAGCTGTCCAAAGTTGAAGGAAGGTGTTCAACATTTTGAAAGTCACGCATGTTAGATGGTCCCAAGTTGAAAGCCCTGAGAAGATGAAAGAGCTTTATATATCAATGTCAATGTTTCATGTTTTAATTGGTAAAACAATGTTTGAAATGGAGATTAAGTAAATTATAAATGAAACTAGAGCATCCCCAATGCCTGAAGCATAAAAAACATTGAGTACATACGACTCATGACTTCATTGAACTGTCACATTGACCTTAGAAAATGTCATGGTGACATTTACAATTACAAAGTTCTGTGATGAAATAATAAACCTGACTACAAAGACTTCTAGGCTGTGAGTAAGGGTTTGGGTAAAGCAACTAGGGCTTACCTAAAATACACATTGTGAATCTTAAGTACATGTTTCAGTAAACAAGGAAAACAATCCAATATGCTCAATGTTGAAATGTACAAAATATCTTCAACCATTTCCTAAAAACTTCAAAAATACTATAAACATGTTGGAAAGACCTATTGCATCATAAAGATTACATATTTATCTTTCAGAACTAGAAAAACAGCAACTCCACGGAGTAGCAAATCCCACCGAACAAAACATGTTTTGATTAAAAAATTTGAGCCAAATTCATCCACTGGTATTTGAATTATCAAAGATTATGTTTTTATGAAACATGGTTGCCATTTTGAAATTCAGCTGTCATCTTTAGATTTCTTCTTTAGCAGAGAATGTCCGTCCAATGGTATTTTGGTTATCAAAGATTACTTTTTTAATGAAAAATGGCAGCCATTTTGAAATTCAGCTCACGCCTTTGAAATTTCTTCTGAAGCAGATCTCCTTTTTCCCTAAACATCAGCAAATAAAATTGGAACCAAATCCATCCACTGGTATTTGAGTTATCATTAATTACGTTTTTTTATGAAAAATGGTGGTCATTTTGAAATTCAGTGGCCATTTTGAAAATTTATTTTTGAGCAGAACTTCTTTGTCTCTAGGCATCAGCATATAGAATTTGAACCAAATCCGTCATTTGGTATTTGAGTTATCAAAGGTTACGTTCTTTTATGAAACATGGTGGCCATTTTGAAATTTAGCTACCACCTTGAAAATCCCTTCTTGAGCAGAGCTCCTATGTCCCTAGGCATCAGCATCTAAAATTTAAACCAAATCCATTCAATGGTATTTGAGTTATCAAAGATAACGTTTTTTACGAAAAATGGCTGCCATTTTGAAATTTAGCTGCCATCTTGAAAATCCTTTCTCGAGCAGAGCTCCTATGTCCCTTAGCATCAGCATCTAAAATTTGAACTAAATCCATTCAATGGTATTTGAGTTATCAAAGATAACATTTTTTACGAAAAATGGCGGCCATCTTGAAAATGTCTTCTTGAGCAAGGCTCCTTTGTAACCAGGCAACAGTATATAAAATTTGAACCAAATCCATCCACTAGTATTTGAGTTATTAAAGATTATATTTTTTCCGAAAAATGGCCGCCATTTTGAATTAAGCGGCCATATTAAAAATTCCTTCTCGAGCAGAGGTCCTACACCCATAAGGCATAAGCCTATAAAATTTGAATGAAATCCTTCAACCGGTATTTGAGTTATTGCCCGGACACACGAACGGACGGACGGACGGCTTTTCTATATCCCCCTCGAACTAGGATTATCATAACACTTGAAATTACACAGACGTATTGAGCTTAGGGAACTTTATCCATGTTGCTTATATTGTATCGTTCACGGACGTCTATCATGGTGAACGGAGTTGATTTGTGTTTGTGCTCATCCTCCATTTTTCTGTGTTCCAAATGTCTGGCAGAAAGCCGCTTTGTTCAACATTGTTTGTTTTTGTATTGTTTGAATGGGCTCTAAATAGGAATATTTCCTTTGTTATCGCATTCTGGTTCATATTACACAACCTTCCAAGAAAACATAATTTTCTAGTGTCAATTGTTCTTTCAAGGGGCATGGACTGTGTAAGACCATGAACATTGTCTGTTCTGGTTGTTTTGTACAGTTCTAGGTTTTTAAGTATGAATCTCCGCGCTCTTTCTAGTTCCAGTATATTACTCTGAGTTAGATTATGCCAGAGTTCACATCCATACAGTGCAGATGGCATACAAATTGAATTAATCAATTTTAGACCAGTTAATAGAATCAATCCCTTAAGATGGACCCCTAATCCAACTATGGATGCGAATGTGCTCCTCATTTTCTGGCATGCATTGGTAATTGTGTTCTTGCGTTCAAGAGTCGACTGATATAGATTTCCGAGGTATTTCATATCACCAGCCTCGGTTATTTTTCCTATTTCTGTTATCCATTTTCTAGATAATTGCAGTTTTTCATTTGTTTGTTTTGTTTCTCCAAATGTCATTATTGATGATTTTCTTACATTGAAGTTTAACCTCCCTTGTTTGGAGGAGTTAATGGCTATAGACATCATGGATTCTAGCCTTTGTTTGTTATTGGCTATTAGAGCTACATCATCGGTGTATGCCGCAGTGCAACATGGGATGTTGTGCATCGTGGTACCTTGTCTTGAGTCTCCTATCTTGGTCAGGGGTTCATTGATGAATATGGTATACAGCCAGCCAGATAGGATTCCTCCCTGTCTCACTGATTGCTCTATAGTAAACCACTCTGATCGATGTCCTTTGAAGGCTATAGCTCCCTCTAGATGTTTATACTGCTTATAGAGGATGTACCAGAAGTGACCACGAATGCCTAGCTTGTGCAGCTTAAGGAAAAGTCCATGGTGATACACAGCTTCACAATTTTACTGAGAAATTGCCACCATTTATTTTTGACCAGAGTCCTATACCATTGCACATTGGCGAATTTACTGGTCACAGTCTTAGGAAATATCACAGAGTAAGATGGATCACTTTCTTGAAGGCAGGTTGTTTCAATAACAGGTTTTCTTGACAGATCCATTTCCAATATCACTTCTGAAAATATTTAAAGATTTGTGTCATTATTTATTACATCTCAAGTTTCCTTAATTTTAGAATTCATCATTCGGCTTCAGAGATTAACCTGAGAGGACCATAAGGGAATAACTAACTATATAGCACAGTGTAACAAGTGATTAAATATGCAAAATGTCACTACCTGCCATATGTCACAGATGCTGAACACTGACGACGAAACACTTAAAGGGAATGCGAAGTTTTGTCCCTTAAACTTGATTATAAGTTAGAATAAAGATATATCTTTCAATCCAACTTAGTTTTATTGTTCTATCATTCACCCTATGCAGACAGAGCCTGTGGGAAATATTGGGTGCGGCGCAAATGAGCGGAGGGTGCGGAGCTAACGGTCATTTTTGAATTTAAAATTGGGATATTTCTGAAACTAAGCCGTTTTGGGACTTCAAATATACCAAGATATGTGTATTTGACACCAAATATCAATAAAATTGTGAAAATAGTAGTGCAATTCATTTTATAGCGACGCAGTATGCCTTAAACATTTCCCAGACCTATATATTTTGAGACTATCCTTTTAATACTGCGTCCCCAGCATTCATAAAAAATGGTGTTCAAGATACACTACCCATGCAAATTATTTTTGCATCTTGGAAGCCAGGCAGTATCTGTGTGATTTTATAAAAATTCGGAAATGTTCTTCAGATATGAGCCCCTCTAAATATTGGGTGCGGAGCTACGTTTATGGAGCTGCTCCGCACCCAATATTTAGAGGGGGCTCATATCTGAAAAAATTTCCGAATTTTTATAAAATTTTGCAAAACCCGGGGCTCAATAACAATCAGAAATGAACAAATATTATAACTCCGAGTTATAATTTCTACGCCTTCCCTGCGGCCTGTAAAAATCTGCATACGCCGTACGGAGGCCGCAAGGCGAGCGTAGTTTTTCTACGCTCGCCGCAGAAATTCACCGATTTAATTGATCTGCGGTCGACTTGCGGCCGCCGTGCGACAAAATAATGTGACTGGGGTGTAAATTGAAAATCATTATAATACTGTAAAATACTGTAGAACTGTACTTACCACGGATGTTATATAATTAAATTCGAGCTCGAAATCAGGAATTGTTTTTAACACAAAATAAGTATATAATAAAATAGATATTATTAAACTATTGGCGTACTATCAATACGGCAATTGCCTTATGAAATATCATACTACAATCGACCCCATCATCTCCCCGCATCACTGAATGTTATGAGCCTTCTCTTGTCATGATCTAAGGTGAAATACCATTGAATTTTGAAAAGCTTTTTTGTCATATCGAATGTCGCTACGGTGATATGATGATTGCAATTGGTCGTTTAACAACTGAGAAAAATTAAACATTACGTATTATTCTTTGAAAGTATGACAGTGGCATGTCCTTGTAAAGCTATTGCCAATCTTAATATTTAGGAGATTGACATTTACATACATATCATTTAGACGACATCGATTTTTTGTTTTTTTGTTTACGTTTTTCATCAGAATTTAAATGGCTAAACACTTTAGGGAGTTACTGTTTCATCGGATTACTACTTTTTGTTTTATTTCTTTCATTCTCCAATATGTACCTATTCATATTTGAATAGAATACTACAGATTGAAGAAATCTACCATTTATGATTAGGTAAGAAAGCAATTGCGGCAGTATGCCTATTTGCCGACGTATACCTTAAGGTTAATAATGATGTGCCGTAAATGCTCATCAGCGCATTAATGAGCATTAGCATAGATTTTGATATTTTAAATGGTATGTCGTGTATTTACATAAATATGGTAAATGCAACTATTTGTTGGATGCGTTCAGCCGATGATATAACTTACTTATTTTCACCACAAATACGCCAACACATTAGCCACATTAATCTTAATTAGTTAAATAAATCCCAATTGGTGCACAGTAATGCATTTATGTGTAAATGCCATTTTGTATATTTTAATGCATTTACCTCATTTATTGGTTAAATATACAAGAAAGCATTAACAGGATTTGAACAGATTTATCCTTTTTGACCCAGTGAATTATCATTATATAAAATAATTCTAGTGGATATTTTTCAAGTGGAATATAATGCGATGACTTCCGAATTGCGCAGCCGATATTTCATAAGTTTAGTGATTTTTCTACCTAGCCTATACTATATCACATTGGAGAAAATAAATACAAACATTTGAAAAAATACATTGCAACAATTCAATTTCTATGAAGAATATATTGAAACAACTTTTCCAAATATATAATATGATATGGACATGAACATGCGGCAACAATGTTAAGTGGACAGAAATAGTTATAAAATATCAGTGAAATGTGTTCTATTTCTGCGATCAGAGTATGACGCGACATTTCCCAGGCATCAATTTTAAGGCATCAATGACGTCATTGATACATAACAATGGCGGCATCCGCAGCGATCCTGATATGGGTACTTTGAACTTGAATTATATGTTAGTTTAAACACGATATGTCCCATGAGTGAGCTGAAGTGATAGATGATGGTTATAAGTAGTCAGCGTGTAAATTAGAACATGAAACTTCGCATTCCCTTTAATGCCAAACACCATCCAGAAAAAAGTTGGAAACTTTAATAACAATGGTGGTAGGAAGCGATCTGAGGCACTTTGGTCAGGTCAGAATAATTTATCCTGTGACTTAGGTCATGTTTTAGGCCAATCTCATCAGAAAATACTGGTCTTTTGACCCTTAAATTAAGATTTCTGGGGGCACATTATTATTCAACTATCAAACAAATCTAAACCAGAACAATGGCAACGCCAAAGTGTAGCGAATCCCATCGAACAGCCATGGATGGCATTTTTACAAACAAAGGATATAGCACAGCCATTTTTCAAAATGGCCGCCTTCTACCAAAAGTGTCATTAGACCATGTGCCATGCTTATAGTATTCACATACCAAATATGAGCAAAATCGCTCCACTACTTTTCAAGTTATAGTAAAATACGTTAAAATGGCGGCCATTTTTCAAAATGGCCACCTTCTACCAAAAGTGCCATTAGACAGTGTGCCGTGCTTATAGTATTCACATACCAAATATAAACAAAATCGTTCCACTACTTTTCGAGTTATAGTAAAATACGTTAAAATGGCGGCCATTTTGAAAAATGACCGCCTTCTACCAAAAGTGTCATTAGACAGTGTGCCATGCTTACAGTATTCACATACCAAATATGAACAAAATCGCTTCACTACTTTTCGAGTTATAGTAAAATACGTTAAAATGGCGGCCATTTTTCAATTTTTTTTGAAAAATGACCGCCTTCTACCAAAAGTGTCATTAGACAGTGTGCCATGCTTACAGTATTCACATACCAAATATGAACAAAATCGCTTCACTACTTTTCGAGTTATAGTAAAATACGTTAAAATGGCGGCCATTTTCCACTACTTTTCGAGTTACAGCAAAAATCGTAAAATAACGAGTAAAGACCGCCATTTTTCAAGATGGCTGCCATGTGCTTCTTTAATATCTACATTTCTAGCTTTATTAATGTCCTATATAATTTTTTTACATCTAAAACATATTGCTATTACAGTTTTACATATTGCACCTAAATTACTGTAAATTCGGCACTAGAATGGCCGCCATTTTGAAATGAGCAGCCATTTTGAAAATTGGCTTTCGAGCAGAACTTCTACCCCCATAGGGTATATGTGTACAAAATATGAACAAAATCGGGCCGACAGTATTTGAGTTATTGCCCGGACGGACGGACGGACGTACGTACGGACGGACGGACGGAGGCGTTCCCTATATCCCTCCGAACTTCGTTCGATGGGATAAGATTCAAGATTCAAGATTCAAGATTCAAGATTTTATTGTGTTTCAAACCAAACACTTGGTTTCCTCACAAAATCAATTACAAGACATTTACATATAATTATACAGTTAAAAAAAAATATAATAACCAATGCTTATTTGCTTTGGTGTTTCTGTTAATAGTTACCATATCTGAAATACATATGTAAAAAATTGGATAATTTTAACTTCGTTTTGAAAATGATCAATTTTTTCACCTATAAATCATAAAATTTAGGGGGTTGGGGAGGCACTGATCGGAACTGAAAATCTTATTTCTCAATCAATCTTTGTTGAATATTGATAAAACTTTTCTTAAAATAGCCCTGATATGTCCTCAACATATTGCCATAAAGAAAAATGTCAGATACTGACATATCTCTCTATTGGTGTCAATTTACCTCTAACCTCTTTTATTGTTTAACAAGGCACAGACATGAACAATATCGTACCTAAAACACAGCATTTCGGTCTTGTTGACCAAGAAAGCAAGATGGCTGCAGAAAAGTTAATCAGCTCTAGAACTTATCACTGTGTAACATATGTAAAAATTTGAATGGTTTGGCTGGAAACCTGTAGACAAGTCTTTAAAGTGAAGATTTTAGGACGGAAAATCCAAAATGGCCACCTTAAAATTTACTCACAATGGCCAAAAACTAATCATTTCTTGACATTGATATGTAGAAACATCCCTGAAAATTTCAGATGAATCCCTCAAATGGTTTGGCTGGAAACCTGTAGACAAGTCTTGAAAGTGAAGATTTTAGGACGGAAAATCCAAAATGGCCACCTTAAAATTTACCCAGAATGCCCAAAAAACAATCAGTTCTTGACGTTGATATGTAGAAACATCCCTGAAAATTTCAGATGAATCCCTCAAATGGTTTGGCTGAAAATCTGTAGACAAGTCTTGAAAGTGAAGATTTTAGGACGGAAAATCCAAAATGGCCACCTTAAAATTTACCCAGAATGCCCAAAAAACAATCAGTTCTTGACGTTGATATGTAAAAAAATCCCTGAAAATTTCAGATGAATCCCTCAAATGGTTTGGCTGAAAATCTGTAGACAAGTCTTGAAAGTGAAGATTTTAGGACGGAAAATCCAAAATGGCCACCTTAAAATTTACTCACAATGGCCAAAAACTAAACAGTTCTTGACATTGATATGTAGAAACCTTAAAATTTACCCAGAATGCCCAAAAAACAATCAGTTCTTGACGTTGATATGTAGAAACATCCCTGAAAATTTCAGATGAATCCCTCAAATGGTTTGGCTGAAAACCTGTAGACAAGTCTTGAAAGTGAAGATTTTAGGACGGAAAATCCAAAATGGGCACCTTAAAATTTACCCAGGATGCCCAAAAACCAATCAGTTCTTGACGTTGATATGTAGAAACATCCCTGAAAATTTCAGATGAATCCCTCAAATGGTTTGGCTGAAAATCTGTAGACAAGTCTTGAAAGTGAAGATTTTAGGACAGAAAATCCAAAATGGCCACCTTAAAATTTAACCAGAATGCCCAAAAACTAATCAGTTCTTGACGTTGATATGTAGAAACATCCCAGAAAATTTCAGATGAATCCCTCAAATGGTTTGGCTGAAAACCTGTAGACAAGTCTTGAAAGTGAAGATTTTAGGACGGAAAATCCAAAATGGTCACCTTAAAATTTACCCAGAATGCCCAAAAACTAATCAGTTCTTGACGTTGATATGTAGAAACATCCCTGAAAATTTCAGATGAATCCCTCAAATGGTTTGGCTGGAAACCTGTAGACAAGTCTTGAAAGTGAAGATTTTAGGACGGAAAATCCAAAATGGCCACCTTAAAATTCACCAAGAATGCCCAAAAACTAATCAGTTCTTGATGTTGATATGTAGAAACATCCCTGAAAATTTCAGATGAATCCCTGAAATGATTTGGCTGGAAACCTGTAGTCAAGCTGAAAAGTGAGACGCCGCCCGTCAAGCTGACTACAATATCGTACCTCTTGTTAGATACGATAATAAAAAGAGGAGTCACCATTTTGTCATAAATACTTCATTTTATACAGGTCTACAGCCAAGTTGAAGCTGATTAGATTTAAATTGACTTCATATCCTTGTAGGGGACCCAAAGACATGTAAAAATTGGCAGGTTGAAGTGGGAGTGAGATTCTATGAATAAACAATAGGAACTGAAGGGTTAATATGAGATGTGCAGTGCACATGCGCTAATACGTATTTAAAAGCTGATTGTGCAAATTAATTAAAAAAAATTTTGAAATCAAATTTTCTCCACACTTGGGAGGGTATATTTATAACTTTTTATTACATTGTACTACTCATAGGGAGGGCATATTATTCCTTCAGTTCCTATTGTTTATTCATAGAATCTCACTCAATCTCCCACTTCAACCTGCCATGCAGGTCTCGAGGGCTTACAGACAACTCATCCCCTAGGCAACTCATCCCCTGGACATCTCATTCCCTTGAGAACTCATCCCCTAGACATCTTATCCCCTGGACAACTCATCCCCTAGACAACTCATACCCTGGACAACTAATCCTTTATCACATGAAGCCAAATTGTTTAGTGTTTCTGGAAAAGAAATATTTAATAAATACACCTTGGATCATTCTAAATATTATTTTTCACTATTGACACAAATAAAACAGTCAAATGGTGCCATTAAAAAAAGTAGATCTCTTGTCCTTATATTACTAATGACTCAATATTTCTCAACAAAAAGCTTTCTTTCTGCATAATTTTGAAACATGAACTTCAGTAGCTAACCTATTAACTAAAGTATTTTTAAATTTAACTTCTGCAATTGATTTAGTCCCACACAAATTATTAATATCCAAACTTAAGGGTTATGGATGTAACCTGCACTTTGTCAAATTAATAGGAGAGTTCGAGTCAAAGTAAACGGTACACTTTCAAAATGGTCTTCCAATAGTATGTATAATTAAAATGAGCTTAATATGCAGACCGATAATTTTGTCACCAATGCTGGTGTACCACAGGGGTCTGTCCTTGAACCCCTGCTATTTCTCATACATATCAACGATCGGCCTGATGAGTTAGTTTCAAAATCGTTCATTTTTGCTGATGACACCTCAATTTATTGTCCATACAAAAAAATGAAGTGTTTTTCAATATTCACGAGCCAATCCAAAGTGATCTAAACAAACTTGCTCTCTGGGCAATTCAAAGCTCAAAAAAGTGCAGATATGATTTTTTCTAGGAGGAACATTTTATACCCATCTTTTACTCAAAAGCTAAATGTGATGCTTTAATGCAATAAAATTCTTAAAACATCAGGAAGATCAATGGCATAATTTTGTAAAGAGTCAAATATCCCGGTCCTTGCCCGCTCTCTTACTTTGACCAACATTACTCTTAGATTAAGTAATAATTACCTACCCTTTATGTTCTGAAGTTAATTTAACCAGATCATTTCTTTTTATTTCTTTCAAAATGGAAGATAGTAACTCATGCTTCCCATCACAATCCTGGTTGGTTAAGGTTTGGAGCCATTGCTTAAGGAGTTGAAAATTTACTTCTACTGGATTGTATGAATATGATGTTTTTGTTTTCTCAATATCTGCAAGATCAATCTTGAGGTTGACTCCAAGTTGTACCGTAGCTTGGGATCCAATTTTTCCAGCAATACAATATAAGAATTTGTCATCCAAAGGCACTGTAAAAAAAGTTAACATGATATATTTATTAAACATATTTGAAGAAATTGTATTCAGAAACATGGACACAAATGTGTGCAACGTACATGTCCTCACCAATAGGTGATCCTATAAACTGCAAAGGACAAGTCTGGGTTTGGAGAACAGTCATCTGGGCTAATATTTTTTGAAGAAAAATATAGAAACATCACCAAAATCAAATTATGAATATTCAAAAGAGGACATTTAAATCTACAATATGTAAAAATATCAAAATTGTCCAAAGCAGGCGTAATGTGCAGTAGACTAATGAACTTCGTTCTCCAAACTGAGACTCATCGTTTTTCATCATGAATGCTGAACACTAATCAGTTGAAAAGCCAAGATTTTAAGTCAAAATTCCAATGTGACCTTAACCTTTAGCGTGCTGATGGTGTACGCGTTCGCCAAGGCTAGTGTCCACTACAACTGCTATCTGACCCGGTCACCTAGATTGAACTTTAAAAACTAACTTTTTGCCGCCAGTATATCAGATTCTTTGTCACATAAAACTTTCACTGGGGCGATTAAATGACATCATTTTGATGCAAATGGCAACATTTTAAAAAAATTCAATTTAATTTACTTATGATCGTTTCTTATGAACCAGGCGAGTGTATCTTCCTTTTGTGAAAATTCTATCCAGATTTATTCAGTATTTATTGAGATATTAATTATTCAGTCCAGGGTATATCATTTTTTGCACTATTTAAAGAATAAGCTAGATGCGTGGGATAAAGGATGAGTATCGATATGGCGAACTTTTTGAACACACGTTTTTGAAAATTCTGAAAATTTTACACCTTGTCAATTTAATGGTCATCTTTTGAATGGTAACAATATAATCAATAGATATAGATCTATATACTTTTCTCTATATTGTTTTAGAAAACACATCGGACACTTCTTTTGTTCTTGGTATCATATGTTCGGAATGAAATGAAACATCTATGCCAATCTCATTGGAACAAAATGTTGTTGATTTAAAAAAAGTATGTTGTGAATTAAATTAAGGGTTTATCTTAAATAATTTCAGGACTCCTCCATTGTAAAAACACATGTCTATGTAAAGTGTAGTTAATTATTGAAATAATTTTGTTACAAAAAGTCAGCAAAAAATTATATCAGTTTTTTATTTTAGTTAACATTGATTTGTCCATTAGTCTAGTAGGAAGGTATGGTCCCCATGCACCCCAAAGATGTATTTTTTAATGTACATTTTCGTAATCCTAAAGGTCCATACTAACGATTTTTGCATGTTCCCAGAATGAAATATTGTCCCATGGTATCCATTGGCGGCCATTTTGTCAGCCATCTTGAATTTTTGAAAGAGTTTATGTTAATTATCTCAAAGTACAATAACTTCCACAGTTTTGAGAATGTTAGTGGTACCAAAATGAAGCTTTTATAGTATCCTATATTATCAGATGCAATAATTATGCAAATTGTCTTATTTGCATAAAATGTGACATCATCAATCATAATTCTTGCCTCTTTACAACAGTATCGCATTATACCTTTCCGCCTGAGTGATCAGTCTTAGTCATTCATGAACATAAATGGATTTAAATATATAGGTACATTAATTTTGAACATATTTGCAATTGAAAGTTTTGGAAAAACATTGTCAGACATATGATTATGATACTGAAAAGGGGCATGGCACTTCTTGTGAAAGAATTAATGTTAACCATTTCACAGTACAATAACTTCCACAGTTTTGAGAGTTGAAAGCTGTTAGTGGTACCAAACTGAAGGTATCACAATATCCTACATTATAAGATACAATAATTATGTAAATAACCGTATTTGCATAAAACATGACATCATCAATCATTATTTTTGCCCTTTTTCAGCGGTAATGCCCTTTACCTCTGTGACCAGTCTTGGTCTCTCATGAATATAAAAGATATTTAATGTATACATTCATTTTGAACATATTTGCAATTGAAAGTTTGAACATATTTGCATTGAAAGTTTTTGAAAAACATTTTCAGAAATTAAGGTATGACCTTTCAAATGATTATTGTTCTGAAAAGGGGCATGGAACTTGTTGAAAAATCTGTCGTGTTATTGCATAGTCAATGTATCATCTGTAAAATACCCAGGGGTTCACTGAATACACAATTCTGTAGGGGTCCTAGGCTGAGCCCTCAGATATCATTATGTTCCCATACCAATCTGTCAAATTTCAATGTGTTCCCATACCAACCAAAATAACGCCCAAAAGCCATACCAAATATCCAAATATAAGACCGATGCTATACCAGATGTCCAAATATAAGACCAAGGGAATGCAAAATGTCTAAAGCACCTGGAAGAAGACAGAACTTTTATGAAAATGAACCAAAACAACCCCAAATTAAGGATATTTGTAAAAACTAGACCAATCCCATACCACAAGTGAGAGGTAACATATTCTCCATGACCATTCTTGTACCACAAAGTAGAAAAATCCGACCATTGTCATACCTCAAAAGTCATAATTTTGGGGCATTCTCATTCCAGATCCTAAAATTTGGATCGGGAAATTGGAAATTTGGAAGATGTACCCCCTGTCAAGGTTTCTATACAGTGAATCCCCGGGTGTAAAATATAGATTTTGACTTTTAGAAAGTAGCCCAGTGATGTCCCTTATTCATAGCTTGTTCAGAAATTCTTGTTGGTCTGTTTGGCAGACATTTAAATTTCAGCCAAAGATATATAATCTGCATCGTTTTTGGACTAAGTACTATCACTGGCATGTAGCGATTATAGCGATACTGGATACTTTACTGAATTGTGTCGAAGTTAGACGTGTGGTGCGGAAGTTAATATGCAGATGACCATCATTTCAATGTTATATTGTTTGCAGGCAAATTGAGATTAGGCCATTGGAGTATTTGTTTCACGCATACATAAAGCATAACGCATTCAAGGGTCACATTTATCATTAAACCAATAACTCAAACATATGACCTTGTACACCGACCACCTCTTGAAATCAATGCAGGCCGATTTCAACGAATGCAAACGGTTATATATAAAAGAAACATAATCAAGCATGACCACGTCCCAACTTCTTTTGTTTTCTGTACAACTAAGCTATGACTGCAGTCTATTCAGTGTTGCGTATCGAACCTTGTTTATTATAAAAATAGTGCAACAACAAGCAGAATTCACACATTTACCTTATACTTATTCTCAACTGAAGACATTGAATTTATCTCTTAGGTTTTACATTATAAATATCTTAACATGCAGAATACGAAAATAGAGGCTTAGGCCCAACTTTGTATGGATTTTATGAAAAAAACTAGATTGGAGAAATTGAACAAGTTCAATTCAAGACTCCAGATTTAGATTGTTTATCTCAAAACCATTTTGAGATCTGATATTAATGAAAGGGTTGAGATTGTTACAATTTGGTGGCAGCGGTGGAATTTTTTTGAGATTTCAAAAGTCCATAACTTCTAAACCGGAAGTCGGATCTCAACTTTGTTTTCAGTTTCGGAATCCTGAGAAAATTTTCTATTAAAAACTTAATTTGAACTTTGATATTAGTGAGAAATAAAAAAATATCGGCGCGATTGACATGACATGGGGATATCATCAAATCTTTTTTTTCAAAATTTCAAAAGGTCAGAACTCCTGAACCTGAAGTCGGATCACAATTTCGTTTTCAGATTCGAAATCTTGAGGAAATTTCCTATTTAATTAATACCAATTCTGATAGATTTGGAACATTTTAAAATTCAACATTTTTTTAAAGTCAAATTTCTCAAAATTGATAATTTTTTTATCAAGACATATATTTAGCAAAATGTTTGAAACACTTAGAGAAACCTAGAAAAATATTTATAGCAAGAAATATTGAAAGATAAAAAAGAAAATTGAAAATTTGTGAAATTAAAAAAAATTGACCTAGAATTTGAACTTTGACCTAGATAAAAATTTGACCTAATTTCCCAGAAACTAGGTCACATACCCTAACTGACTATGTAATTAGATTTACCCTAAACCTTCTAGTTTTTGAGAAATCGTGCTAATAAGAATAAGAATAATAACTAGATTGGAGAAATTGAACAAGTTCAATTCAAGACTCCAGATTTAGATTGTTTATCTCAAAACCATTTTGAGATCTGATATTAATGAAAGGGTTGAGATTGTTACAATTTGGTGGCGGCGGTGGGATCTTTTTGAGATTTCAAAAGCCCATAACTTGTGAACCGGAAGTCGGATCTCAATTTTGTTTTCAGATTTGGAATCCTGAGAAAATTTTCTATTAAAACCTTGATTTGAACTTTGATATTAATGAGAAATAAAAAAATATCGGTCAGATTGACATGACATGGGGATATCATCAAATCATTTTTTCAAAATTTCAAAATGTCAACTCCTGAACCGGGAGTCGGATCACAATTTCGTTTTGAGATTCAGAATCTTGAGACAATTTCCTATTAAATTAATACCAATTTTAATGGATTTGGAACATTTAAAAAATTCAACTTTTTTTTAAAGTCAAATTTCTCAAAATTCTTAAAAGTTACAATAAAAAAAATTAGTTCACTTAAAAGCGCTTCTTCTTAGCTACACGATGAAAAAAAAATTGAGAAAAAATAATTAACCATAACAAAGATAATTGACAATTTGTAGATTTGACCTAGATTTTGACCTTTGACCTAGATAAAAATTTGACCTCATTTCCCAGAAACTAAGTCACATACCCTAACTGACCATGTAATTAGATTTACCCTAAGTCTTCTAGTTATTGAGAAATCGTGCTAAGGAGAAGAATAATAATAACTAGATTTTGGAAATTTCAGACTCCAGATCTTGACTTTTTTAGCCGAGTCATCCAGAATAAGCTGAGTCATCCAAAATAAGCTGAGTCATCCAGAAAAAGATGGATGGATAAAATGGGAAGGTAGGATAGGATAGAACAGGAAGGAACGATAGGATAGAATAAGAAAGAAGGATAGGATAGAACAGAATAGGAAGAAAGGATATGATAGGAGAGGATAGGAAGGATAGGAAGGAAATGATACAAAGGAAGGATAGATAGGAAGGATGGGATAGGATAGGGTAAGATCAGATAGGAAGGATGGATGAATTTTTCAATATTTTCTTCTCTACTCTTGACTTTCTATCACGATACCATCAGATCGATTTTCCGAAATTTCAAAACGCCATAACTTCCGAACCAGGAGTCGAATCGAAATTTGATTTAAAGATTCGGATTCCTGACAAAATTCTACCCCTAATTCATAACTCATACGTTAAATTTGGCGAATTGTTTGAGATACCAAAAACTAAATCGACCCTAGCTTTACTACTTTTTTATGAGGAACACAATGAAAAAAACCCGGATCGAAAATATTGAAGGACGACCGAGAAAATTGAAAAAAGTGACAAAGTACTGGATTTGACCTAGTTCTTGACCTTTGACCTAGCAAAAAATTTGACCCAAATCTGAGGAACTAGATACTGAACCTAAATTTTTTTTTGAGAATCCAAGGACACGCGCGATGTAATCATGCAACACCCTGTAGCAAGATCATTATCCAAATCGCTTTAGTTTGCGATGTTAAACACAGAAGCCGACTTCTCCTGTTAGGACAAGTTTAGGGAATAATTCAGAATCGGTTTTAAACCTTTTCAGTAAAGTGCTCCAATCGTAAATTATTTACGACAGAGGTTTACGGAAAAGTTCAGGTTTGTACTCCTTGATGACTTAACTTTTTTTTAAATTGAGTTAAACTGGGTTGGATTGATTTGGGGTAGAGATGACTTTTTATCGCACTGTTGGGTGCTATATTGTGATCATTTTGCCAGGCGTTGGGTGGGCGTCCCTATAAATCTTGTCTACGGGTTTCCAGTCAAACTGTTTGAGGGATTCATTCTTGTCTGTCAAGGCTTGTCTACAGGTTTCGCACCACACCATTTGAGGGATTCATTTGAAATTTTCAGGGATGTTTCTACCTATAAAAGTTTAGAACTGATTAGTTTTTCGTCATTCTGGTTAAATGTTAAGGTGGTCATTTTGGATTCTTCATCCTAAAATCTTGTCTGTCAAGGCTTGTTTACAGGTTTTGCGCCAAACCGTTTGAGGGATTCAATTGAAATTTTCAGGAATGTTTCTATCTATGAAAGCCTAGAACTGATTAGTTTTCGTTATTCTGGGTAAATGTTAAGGCGGTCATTTTGGATTTTCCGTCCTAAAATGTTGTCTTCGAGGTTTGTCTACAGGTTTCCAGCCAAAGCAATTTTATGGATTCATCTGAAATTTTCAGGGATATTTTTTTTACCTATGAAAGCCTAGAACTGATTAGTTTTTTGAGTTCTGGATAAATGTTAAGGTTGCCATTTTGAATTTCCTGTGCTTAAATCTTGTCTGTCGAGTCTTGTTTACAGATTTCATGCATTCATTTTAAAATTTAAGAGATGTTTCTATGGAGGAAATGTTAGATCTGATTAGTTTTAGGCAGTCTGTGTAAATGTTAGGGTGGCCATTTTAGAT
>CAIIXF020000072.1:0-36000 GCA_903813345.2 Owenia fusiformis
GTTACCTCTATACCCTCCGTAGTGGTATAGCCAATGTAGCTAGCGTAGCCACTGAATGCATGCTCCTAGGCTTACATCCAGACCTTGTTTAGCTGCGTAGCTAGCGTAGCCACCGCATGCATACTCCTTAGATTACCTCTATACACTCTGTGGTAGCGTACCCAGTGTAGCTAGCGGAGCCACTTAATGCATGCTCCTAGGCTTACATCCAGACCTTGTGTAGCCGCGTAGCCAGTGTAGCTAGCGTAACTACCGCATACATTCTCCTAAGGTTACCTCTATAGTATATAGAGGGTATAGAGTCTATACCCTCTATAGCCGCGTAGCGAGTGTAGCTAGCGTAGCCAACGCATGCATTCTCCTAAGGTTACCTCTATAGCCTCATAGCAAGTGTAGCTAGCGTAGCCACTGCATGCATACTCCTAAGGTTACATCTAGCACTCTGTAGTAGCGTAGCCAATGTAGCTAGCGTAGCCATTGAATGCATGCTCCTGGGCTTACATCCAGACTCTGTGTAGCAGCGTAGTCAATGTAGCTAGCGTAGCCACTGAATGCATGCTCCTAGGCTTACATCTAGACCCTGTGTAGCAGCGTAGTCTAGTAGCTAGAGTAGCCTCCGAACGCCTGCTCCTAGGCTTACCTAAAGAACCTCTATAGCCGCGTAGCGAGTGTAGCTAGCGTAGTCACCGCATGCATGCTCCTTAGTTTACCTGTATACCCTCTGTAGTGGCGTAGCCAGTGTAGCTAGCGTAGCCACTGAATGCATGCTCCTAGGCTTACATCCAGATCCTGTGTATGTGCGTAGCGAGTGTAGCTAGCGTAGCCACCGCAAGCATGCTCCTTAGGTTACCTCTTTACCCTCTGTACCTGCATAGCCAGTGAAGCTAGCGTAGCCACTGAATGCATGCTCATAAGCTTACATCCAGACCCTGTGTAGCATCGTAGTCAGTGTAGCTAGAGTAGCCACCGAATGCCTGCTCCTAGGCTTACCTACAGAACCTCTGTAGCCGCTAAGCGAGTGAAGCTAGCGTAGCCACCGCATGCATGCTCCTAAAGTTACCTCTATACCCTCTATAGCCGCATAGAAGTGTAGCTAGCGTAGCCACTGCATGCATACTCCTTAGGTTACCTCTAGCACTAATTACTGGCCTAGCCAGTGTAGCTAGCGTAGCCACTGAATGCATGCTCCTGGGCTTACATCCAGACCCTGTGTAGCAGCGTAGTCAGTATTGCTAGCGTAGCCACTTAATGCATGCTCCTAGGCTTACATCCAGACACTGTGTAGCAGCGTAGTCAGAGTAGCTACCGTAGCAACTGAATGCCTGCTCCTAGGCTTACATCCAGACCCTGTTTAGCAGCGTAGTCAGTGTAGCTAGCGTAGCCACTGAATGCCTGCTCCTAGGCTTACATCCAGACCCTGTTTAGCAGCGTAGTGAGTGTACCTAGCGTAGCCATCGCATGCATGCTCCTTAGGTTACCTCTATACCCTCTGTAGTGGTGTAGCCAGTGTACCTAGCGTAGCTACTGAATGCATGCTACTAGGCTTACATCCAGACACTGTGTACCTGCGTAGTCAGTGTAGCTAGCGTCGCCACCGAATGCATGCTCCTTGGCTTACATCAAGACCCTGTGTAGCAGCGTAGTCAGTGTAGCTAGCGTAACCACCAAATGCATGCTTCTAAGCTTACTTCCAGACCCTTTGTAGCGGCGTAGACAGTGTAGCAAGACCCTCTGTAGACAAGTAGCGTGTGCAGCTAGCGTAGACACCGCATGCATGCTCTTAGTTTACCTGTATACCCTCTGTAGTGGCGTAGCCAGTGTAGCATGCCCCTAGGCTTACATCCAGACCCTTTTAAGCCGCGTAGCTAGTGTAGCTAGCGTAGCCACCACATGCATGCTCCTTAGGTTACCTCAATACCCTCTGTAGTGGTATAGCCAATGTAGCTAGCGTAGCCACTTAATGCATGCTCCTAGGCTTACATCCAGACCCTGTGTAGCAGCGTAGTCAGAGTAGCTACCGTAGCAACTGAATGCCTGCTCCTAGGCTTACATCCAGACCCTGTGTAGCAGCGTAGTCAGAGTAGCTAGCCATTGAATGCATGCTCCTAGGCTTACATCCAGACCCTGATTAGCTGCGTAGCTAGTGTAGCTAGCGTAGCCACCGCATGCATGGTCCTTAGGTTACCTCTATACCCTCCGTCGTGGTATATCCAATGTAGCTAGTGTAGCCACTGAATGCATGCTCCTAGGCTTACATCCAGACCCTGTGTAGCAGCGTAGTCAGTATTGCTAGCGTAGCCACTTAATGCATGCTCCTAGGCTTACATCCAGACACTGTGTAGCAGCGTAGTCAGAGTAGCTACCGTAGCAACTGAATGCCTGCTCCTAGGCTTACATCCAGACCCTGTTTAGCAGCGTAGTCAGTGTAGCTAGCGTAGCCACTGAATGCCTGCTCCTAGGCTTACATCCAGACCCTGTTTAGCAGCGTAGTGAGTGTACCTAGCGTAGCCATCGCATGCATGCTCCTTAGGTTACCTCTATACCCTCTGTAGTGGTGTAGCCAGTGTACCTAGCGTAGCTACTGAATGCATGCTCCTAGGCTTACATCCAGACCCTGATTAGCTGCGTAGCTAGTGTAGCTAGCGTAGCCACCGCATGCATGGTCCTTAGGTTACCTCTATACCCTCCGTCGTGGTATATCCAATGTAGCTAGTGTAGCCACTGAATGCATGCTCCTAGGCTTACATCCAGACCCTGTGTAGCAGCGTAGTCAGTGTAGCTAGCCACTGAATGCATGCTCCTAGGCTTACATCCAGACCCTGTTTAGCTGCGTAGCTAGTGTAGCTAGCGTAGCCACCGCATGCATGGTCCTTAGGTTACCTCTATACCCTCCGTCGTGGTATATCCAATGTAGCTAGTGTAGCCACTGAATGCATGCTCCTAGGCTTACATCCAGACCCTGTGTAGCAGCGTAGTCAGTGTAGCTAGCCACTGAATGCATGCTCCTAGGCTTACATCCAGACCCTGTTTAGCTGCGTAGCTAGTGTAGCTAGCGTAGCCACCGCATGCATGGTCCTTAGGTTACCTCTATACCCTCCGTCGTGGTATATCCAATGTAGCTAGTGTAGCCACTGAATGCATGCTCCTAGGCTTACATCCAGACCCTGTGTAGCAGCGTAGTCAGTGTAGCTAGCCACTGAATGCATGCTCCTAGGCTTACATCCAGACCCTGTTTAGCTGCGTAGCTAGTGTAGCTAGCGTAGCCACCGCATGCATGGTCCTTAGGTTACCTCTATACCCTCCGTCGTGGTATATCCAATGTAGCTAGTGTAGCCACTGAATGCATGCTCCTAGGCTTACATCTAGACCCTGTGTAGCAGCGTAGTCTAGTAGCTAGAGTAGCCTCCGAACGCCTGCTCCTAGGCTTACCTCAAGAACCTCTGTAGTCGCGTAGCCAGTTTAGCTAGCGTAGTCAGCGCATGCATGCTCCTTAGTTTACCTGTATACCCTCTTTAGTGGCGTAAGCCAGTGTAGTTTGCGAAGCCAATGAATGCATGCTCCTAAGCTTACTTCCAGACCCTTTGTAGCGGCGTAGACAGTGTAGCTAGCGTAGCCACTGCATGCATGCTCCAAAGGTTACTTCTATACCCTCAGTAGTCGCGTAGCGAGTGTAGCTAGCGTAGCCACCGCATGCATACTCATTAGGTTATCTCTATACACTCTAAAGTGGCGTAGCCGGTGTAGCGCTAGCGTAGCCACTGAATGCATGCATGCTCCCATGCTCCAGACCCTGTGTAGCAGTGTAGTCAGTGTAGCTAGCGTAACCACCGAATGCATGCTCCTAGGCTTACCTTAAGAACCTCTGTAACCGCGTAGCGAGTTTAGCTAGCGTAGCCACCGCCACCTTTATACCCTCTGTAGTGGTGTAGCCAGTGTAGCTTGAGTAGCCAATGAATGCATGCTCCTAAGCTTACTTCCAGACCCTTTGTAGTGGCGTAGCCAGTGTAGCTAGCGTAGCCACTGAATGCATGCTCTTAACTTACATCCAGACCCTGTGTAGTAACGTAGTCAGAGTAGCTAGATTAGACTCCGAATGCCTGCTCCTAGGCTTACCTTAAGAACCTCTGTAACCGCGTAGCGAGTTTAGCTAGCGTAGCCACCGCCACCTTTATACCCTCTGTAGTGTTGTAGCCAGTGTAGCTTGTGTAGCCAATGAATGCATGCTCCTAAGCTTACTTCCAGACCCTTTGTAGCGGCGTAGGCACTGTAGCTAGCGTAGCCACTGCATGCATGCTCCAAAGGTTACTTCTATACCCTCAGTAGTCGCGTAGCGAGTGTAGCTAGCGTAGCCACCGCATGCATACTCATTAGGTCACCTCTATACATTCTGTAGTGGCGTAGCCATTGTAGCTAGCGTAGCCACCACATGCTGCCTCCAAAGGTTCTATACCCTCTGTAGTCGCGTAGCCAGTTTAGCTAGCTAGCCACTGAATGCATGCTCCTAGGCTTACATCCAGACCCTGTTTAGCTGCGTAGCTAGTGTAGCTAGCGTAGCCACCGCATGCATGCTCCTTAGGTTACCTCTATACCCAAGTAGTTGCTTAGCCACTAAATGCATGCTCCTAGGCTTACCTCCAGAACCTATGTAGCCGCGTAGGGAGTATAGCTAGCGTAGACACCGCATGCATGCTCCTTAGTTTATCCGTATACCCCCCGTAGTGGCGTAGCCAGTATAGCTAGCGTAGCCACTTAATGCATGCTCCTAGGCTTACATCCAGACCCTGTGTAGCAGCGTAGTCAGAGTAGCTACCGTAGCAACTGAATGCATGCTCCTAGGCTTACATCCAGACCCTGTGTAGCTGCATAGTCAGTGAAGCTAGCGTGGCCACTGAATGCATGCTTGTAAGCTTACATCCAGACCCTGTGTAGCATCGTAGACGGTGTAGCTAGAGTAGCCACCGAATGCCTGCTCCTAGGCTTACCTATAGAACCTCTGTAGCCGCTTAGCGAGTGAAGCTAGCGTAGCCACCGCATGCATGCTCCTTAGGTTACCTCTATACCCAAGTAGTTGCTTAGCCACTAAATGCATGCTCTTAGGCTTACATCCAGACCCTCTGCATATCCAGTGTATACTTGCATGTAGTCGCCACTGCATGCCTGCTCCTAGGCTTACCTCCAGTACCTATGTAGCAGCGTTGTCAGTGTAGCTAGCGTAGCCACTGCATGCTCCCATGCTCCAGACCCTGTGTAGCAGTGTAGTCAGTGTAGCTAGCGTAACCACCGAATGCATCCTCCTAGGCTTACCTTAAGAACCTCTGTAACCGCGTAGCGAGTTTAGCTAGCGTAGCCACCGCCACCTTTATACCCTCTGTAGTGTTGTAGCCAGTGTAGCTAGCGTAGCCACTGCATGCATGCTCCAAAGGTTACTTCTATACCCTCAGTAGTCGCGTAGCAAGTGTAGCTAGCGTAGCCACTGCATGCATACTCCTAAGGTTACCTCTAGCACCCTGTAGTGACGTAGCCAGTGTAGCTAGCTAGCGTAGCCACTGAATGCATGCTCCTGGGCTTACATCCAGACCCTGTGTAGCAGTGTAGTCAGTGTAGCTAGCGTAGCCACTGAATGCATGCTCCTAGGCTTACATTCAGACCCTGTTTAGCAGCGTAGTCAGTGTAGCTAGCGTAGCCACCGCATGCATGCTCCTTAGGTTACCTCTATACCCTCCGTAGTGGTATAGCCAATGTAGCTAGCGTAGCCACTGAATGCATGCTCCTAGGCTTACATCCAGACCCTGTGTAGTAGCGTAGTCAGAGCATACTCATAAGGTTACCATCCTAGGCTTACATCTAGACACTGTGTAGCAGCGTAGTCTAGTAGCTAGTGTAGCCTCCGAACGCCTGCTCCTAGGCTTACCTCAAGAACCTCTGTAGCCGCGTAGCGAGTGTAACTAGCGTAGCCACCTCATGCATGCTCCTTAGGTTACCTCTATACCCTCTGTACCCGCGTAGCCAGTGAAGCTAGCGTAGCCACTGAATGCATGCTCATAAGCTTACATCCAGACCCTGTGTGGCATCGTAGTCAGTGTAGCTAGAGTGGCCACCGAATGCCTGCTTCTGGGCTTACATCCAGACCCTGTGTAGTAGCGTAGTCAGTGTAGCTAGCGTAGCCACTGAATGCATGCTCCTAGGCTTACATCCAGACCCTGTGTAGCAGCGTAGTCAGTGTAGCTAGCGTAACCACCGAATGCATGCTCCTAGGCTTACATCCAGACCCTGTGTATGCGCATAGCGAGTGTACCTAGCGTAGCCACCGCATGCATACTCCTTAGGTTACCTCTATACCCTCTGTAGTGGTGTAGCCAGTTTAGCTAGCGTAGCCACAACATGCTGCCTCCAAAGGTTCTATACCCTCTGTAATCGCGTAGTGAGTGTAGCTAGCGTATGCACAGCATGCATTCACCTAAGGTTCGCAGTCGCGTGGCCATTGTAGCTAGCGTAGCCACTGAATGCATGCTCCTAGGCTTACCTCAAGAACCTCTGTAGCCGCGTTGCTAGTGTAAATAGCGTAGCCACCGCATGCGTGCTCCTTAGGTTACCTCTATACCCTCTGTAGCCACTAAAATGCATGCTCTTAGGCTTACATCAAGACCCTCTGCATATCCAGTGTATACTTGCATGTAGTCGCCACTGCATGCCTGCTCCTAGGCTTACCTCCAGTACCTATGTAGCAGCGTTGTCAGTGTAGCTAGCGTAGCCACTGAATGCATGTTCCTAGGCTTACATCCAGACCCTGTGTATGCACGTAGCGAATGTAGCTAGCGTAACCACCGCATGCATGCTCCTAAGGTTACCTTTATACCCTCTGTACCCGCTGAGCCAGTGAAGCTAGCGTAGCCACTGAATGCATGCTCGTAAGCTTACATCCAGACCCTGTGTAACATCGTAGTCAGTGTAGTTAGAGTAGCCACCGAATGCCTGCTCCAAGGTTTACCTACAGAACCTCTGTAGCCGCTTAGCGAGTGAAGCTAGCGTAGCCACCGCATGCATTCTCCTAAGGTTACCTCTATACCCTCTGTAGTGGTATAGTCAATGTAGCTAGCGTAGCCACTGAATGTATGCTCCTAGGCGTACATCCAGACCCTGTTTAGCACAGATCCTGTGTAGCAGCGTAGTCATTGTAGCTAGAGTAGCCACCGAATGCCTGCTCCTAGGCTTACCTATAGAACCCCTGTAGCCGCTAAGCGAGTGAAGCTAGCGTAGCCACCGCATGCATGCTCCTAGACTTACCTCCAGAACCTATGTAGCTGCGTAGCGAGTGTAGCTAGCGTAGCCACCGCATGCATTCTCCTAAGGTTACCTCTATACCCTCTATAGCCGAATAGCAAGTGTAGCTAGCGTAGCCACTGAATGCATGAACCTAGGCTTACATCCAGACCCTGTGTACCACCATAGCAGCGTAGTCAGTGTTGCTAGCGTAACACTGAATGCATGCTCCTAGGCTTACATCCAGACCCTTTTAAGCCGCGTAGCTAGCGTAGCTACTGCATACATTCTCCTAAGCCTTTATACCCTCTGTAGCCGCGTAGCAAGTGTAGCTAGCGTAGCCACCGCATGCATACTCCTTAGATTACCTCTATACACTCTGTGGTAGCGTGCCCAGTGTAGCTAGCGGAGCCACTTAATGCATGCTCCTAGGCTTACATCCAGACCTTGTGTAGCCGCGTAGCCAGTGTAGCTAGCGTAGCTACCGCATACATTCTCCTAAGGTTACCTCTATAGTATATAGAGGGTATAGAGTCTATACCCTCTATAGCCGCGTAGCGAGTGTAGCTAGTGTAGCCAACGCATGCATTCTCCTAAGGTTACCTCTATAGCCTCATAGCAAGTGTAGCTAGCGTAGCCACTGCATGCATACTCCTAAGGTTACATCTAGCACTCTGTAGTAGCGTAGCCAATGTAGCTAGCGTAGCCATTGAATGCATGCTCCTGGGCTTACATCCAGACTCTGTGTAGCAGCGTAGTCAATGTAGCTAGCGTAGCCACTGAATGCATGCTCCTAGGCTTACATCTAGACCCTGTGTAGCAGCGTAGTCTAGTAGCTAGAGTAGCCTCCGAACGCCTGCTCCTAGGCTTACCTAAAGAACCTCTATAGCCGCGTAGCGAGTGTAGCTAGCGTAGTCACCGCATGCATGCTCCTTAGTTTACCTGTATACCCTCTGTAGTGGCGTAGCCAGTGTAGCTAGCGTAGCCACTGAATGCATGCTCCTAGGCTTACATCCAGATCCTGTGTATGCGCGTAGCGAGTGTAGCTAGCGTAGCCACCGCAAGCATGCTCCTTAGGTTACCTCTTTACCCTCTGTACCCGCATAGCCAGTGAAGCTAGCGTAGCCACTGAATGCATGCTCATAAGCTTACATCCAGACCCTGTGTAGCATCGTAGTCAGTGTAGCTAGAGTAGCCACCGAATGCCTGCTCCTAGGCTTACCTACAGAACCTCTGTAGCCGCTAAGCGAGTGAAGCTAGCGTAGCCACCGCATGCATGCTCCTTAGGTTACCTCTATACCCAAGTAGTTGCTTAGCCACTAAATGCATGCTCCTAGGCTTACCTCCAGAGCCTATGTAGCCGCGTAGCGAGTGTAACTAGCGTAACCACCGCATGCATGCTCCTAAAATTACCTCTATACCCTCTATAGCCGCATAGAAGTGTAGCTAGCGTAGCCTATGCATGCATACTCCTTAGGTTACCTCTAGCACTAATTACTGGCGTAGCCAGTGTAGCTAGCGTAGCCACTGAATGCATGCTCCTGGGCTTACATCCAGACCCTGTGTAGCAGCGTAGTCAGTGTAGTTAGCGTAGCCACTGAATGCATGCTCCTAGGCTTACATCCAGACCTTGTTTAGCTGCGTAGCTAGTGTAGCTAGCGTAGCCACCTCATGCATGCTCCTTAGTTTACCTGTATATCCTCTGTAGTGGCGTAGATAGCGTAGCCACTGAATGCATGCTCCTGGGCTTACATCAAGACCCTCTGTAGCCAAGTAGCGAGTGCAGCTTAGTTTACCCGTATACCCCCCGTAGTGGCGTAGCCAGTATAGCTAGCGTAGCCACTTAATGCATGCTCCTAGGCTTACATCCAGACACTGTGTAGCAGTGTAGTCAGAGTAGCTACCGTAGCAACTGAATGCCTGCTCCTAGGCTTACATCCAGACCCTGTTTAGCAGCGTAGTCAGTGTAGCTAGCGTAGCCACTGAATGCCTGCTCCTAGGCTTACATCCAGACCCTGTTAAGCAGCGTAGTGAGTGTACCTAGCGTAGCCATCGCATGCATGCTCCTTAGGTTACCTCTATACCCTCTGTAGTGGTGTAGCCAGTGTACCTAGCGTAGCTACTGAATGCATGCTACTAGGCTTACATCCAGACACTGTGTACCTGCGTAGTCAGTGTAGCTAGCGTCGCCACCGAATGCATGCTCCTTAGGTTACCTCTATACCCTCTGTAGTGGTGTAGCCAGTGTACCTAGCGTAGCTACTGAATGCATGCTACTAGGCTTACATCCAGACACTGTGTACCTGCGTAGTCAGTGTAGCTAGCGTCGCCACCGAATGCATGCTCCTTGGCTTACATCAAGACCCTGTGTAGCAGCGTAGTCAGTGTAGCTAGCGTAGCCACCAAATGCATGCTTCTAAGCTTACTTCCAGACCCTTTGTAGCGGCGTAGACAGTGTAGCAAGACCCTCTGTAGACAAGTAGCGTGTGCAGCTAGCGTAGACACCGCATGCATGCTCTTAGTTTACCTGTATACCCTCTGTAGTGGCGTAGCCAGTGTACCTAGCGTAGCTACTGAATGCATGCTACTAGGCTTACATCCAGACCTTGTTTAGCTGCGTAGCTAGTGTAGCTAGCGTAGCCACCGCATGCATGCTCCTTAGGTTACCTCTATACACCCTCCGTAGTGGTATAGCCAATGTAGCTAGCGTAGCCACTGAATGCATGCTCCTAGGCTTACATCCAGACCTTGTTTAGCTGCGTAGCTAGCGTAGCCACCGCATGCATACTCCTTAGATTACCTCTATACACTCTGTGGTAGCGTACCCAGTGTAGCTAGCGGAGCCACTTAATGCATGCTCCTAGGCTTACATCCAGACCTTGTGTAGCCGCGTAGCCAGTGTAGCTAGCGTAACTACCGCATACATTCTCCTAAGGTTACCTCTATAGTATATAGAGGGTATAGAGTCTATACCCTCTATAGCCGCGTAGCGAGTGTAGCTAGCGTAGCCAACGCATGCATTCTCCTAAGGTTACCTCTATAGCCTCATAGCAAGTGTAGCTAGCGTAGCCACTGCATGCATACTCCTAAGGTTACATCTAGCACTCTGTAGTAGCGTAGCCAATGTAGCTAGCGTAGCCATTGAATGCATGCTCCTGGGCTTACATCCAGACTCTGTGTAGCAGCGTAGTCAATGTAGCTAGCGTAGCCACTGAATGCATGCTCCTAGGCTTACATCTAGACCCTGTGTAGCAGCGTAGTCTAGTAGCTAGAGTAGCCTCCGAACGCCTGCTCCTAGGCTTACCTAAAGAACCTCTATAGCCGCGTAGCGAGTGTAGCTAGCGTAGTCACCGCATGCATGCTCCTTAGTTTACCTGTATACCCTCTGTAGTGGCGTAGCCAGTGTAGCTAGCGTAGCCACTGAATGCATGCTCCTAGGCTTACATCTAGATCCTGTGTATGTGCGTAGCGAGTGTAGCTAGCGTAGCCACCGCAAGCATGCTCCTTAGGTTACCTCTTTACCCTCTGTACCTGCATAGCCAGTGAAGCTAGCGTAGCCACTGAATGCATGCTCATAAGCTTACATCCAGACCCTGTGTAGCATCGTAGTCAGTGTAGCTAGAGTAGCCACCGAATGCCTGCTCCTAGGCTTACCTACAGAACCTCTGTAGCCGCTAAGCGAGTGAAGCTAGCGTAGCCACCGCATGCATGCTCCTAAAGTTACCTCTATACCCTCTATAGCCGCATAGAAGTGTAGCTAGCGTAGCCACTGCATGCATACTCCTTAGGTTACCTCTAGCACTAATTACTGGCCTAGCCAGTGTAGCTAGCGTAGCCACTGAATGCATGCTCCTGGGCTTACATCCAGACCCTGTGTAGCAGCGTAGTCAGTATTGCTAGCGTAGCCACTTAATGCATGCTCCTAGGCTTACATCCAGACACTGTGTAGCAGCGTAGTCAGAGTAGCTACCGTAGCAACTGAATGCCTGCTCCTAGGCTTACATCCAGACCCTGTTTAGCAGCGTAGTCAGTGTAGCTAGCGTAGCCACTGAATGCCTGCTCCTAGGCTTACATCCAGACCCTGTTTAGCAGCGTAGTGAGTGTACCTAGCGTAGCCATCGCATGCATGCTCCTTAGGTTACCTCTATACCCTCTGTAGTGGTGTAGCCAGTGTACCTAGCGTAGCTACTGAATGCATGCTACTAGGCTTACATCCAGACACTGTGTACCTGCGTAGTCAGTGTAGCTAGCGTCGCCACCGAATGCATGCTCCTTGGCTTACATCAAGACCCTGTGTAGCAGCGTAGTCAGTGTAGCTAGCGTAACCACCAAATGCATGCTTCTAAGCTTACTTCCAGACCCTTTGTAGCGGCGTAGACAGTGTAGCAAGACCCTCTGTAGACAAGTAGCGTGTGCAGCTAGCGTAGACACCGCATGCATGCTCTTAGTTTACCTGTATACCCTCTGTAGTGGCGTAGCCAGTGTAGCTAGCGTAGCCACTGAATGCATGCTCCTGGGCTTACATCTAGATCCTGTGTAGCAGCGTAGTCAGTGTAGTTAGCGTAGCCACTGAATGCATGCTCCTAAGCTTACATCCAGACCTTGTTTAGCTGCGTAGCTAGTGTAGCTAGCGTAGCCACCTCATGCATGCTCCTTAGTTTACCTGTATATCCTCTGTAGTGGCGTAGATAGCGTAGCCACTGAATGCATGCTCCTGGGCTTACATCAAGACCCTCTGTAGCGAAGTAGCGAGTGCAGCTTAGTTTACCCGTATACCCCCCGTACTGGCGTAGCCAGTATAGCTAGCGTAGCCACTTAATGCATGCTCCTAGGCTTACATCCAGACCCTGTGTAGCAGCGTAGTCAGAGTAGCTATCGTAGCAACTGAATGCCTGCTCCTAGGCTTACATCCAGACCCTGTGTAGCAGCGTAGTCGGAGTAGCTACCGTAGCAACTGAATGCCTGCTCCTAGGCTTACATCCAGACCCTGTTTAGCAGCGTATAGTCAGTGTAGCTAGCGTAGCCACTGAATGCCTGCTCCTAGGCTTATATCCAGACCCTGTTTAGCAGCGTAGTGAGTGTACCTAGCGTAGCCATCGCATGCATGCTCCTTAGGTTACCTCTATACCCTCTGTAGTGGTGTAGCCAGTGTACCTAGCGTAGCTACTGAATGCATGCTCCTAGGCTTACATCCAGACCCTGTGTACCTGCATAGTCAGTGTAGCTAGCGTCGCCACCAAATGCATGCTCCTTGGCTTACATCAAGACCCTGTGTAGCAGCGTAGCCAGTGTAGCTAGCGTAGCTACTGAATGCATGCCCCTAGGCTTACATCCAGACCCATTTTAGCCGCGTAGCTAGTGTAGCTAGCGTAGCCACCGCATGCATGCTCCTTAGGTTACCTCAATACCCTCTGTAGTGGTATAGCCAATGTAGCTAGCGTAGCACTTAATGCATGCTCCTAGGCTTACATCCAGACCCTGTGTAGCAGCGTAGTCAGAGTAGCTACCGTAGCAACTGAATGCATGCTCCTGGGCTTACATCCAGACCCTGTGTAGCAGCGTAGTCAGTGTAGTTAGCGTAGCCACTGAATGCATGCTCCTAGGCTTACATCCAGACCTTGTTTAGCTGCGTAGCTAGTGTAGCTAGCGTAGCCACCTCATGCATGCTCCTTAGTTTACCTGTATATCCTCTGTAGTGGCGTAGATAGCGTAGCCACTGAATGCATGCTCCTGGGCTTACATCAAGACCCTCTGTAGCCAAGTAGCGAGTGCAGCTTAGTTTACCCGTATACCCCCCGTAGTGGCGTAGCCAGTATAGCTAGCGTAGCCACTTAATGCATGCTCCTAGGCTTACATCCAGACACTGTGTAGCAGTGTAGTCAGAGTAGCTACCGTAGCAACTGAATGCCTGCTCCTAGGCTTACATCCAGACCCTGTTTAGCAGCGTAGTCAGTGTAGCTAGCGTAGCCACTGAATGCCTGCTCCTAGGCTTACATCCAGACCCTGTTAAGCAGCGTAGTGAGTGTACCTAGCGTAGCCATCGCATGCATGCTCCTTAGGTTACCTCTATACCCTCTGTAGTGGTGTAGCCAGTGTACCTAGCGTAGCTACTGAATGCATGCTACTAGGCTTACATCCAGACACTGTGTACCTGCGTAGTCAGTGTAGCTAGCGTCGCCACCGAATGCATGCTCCTTAGGTTACCTCTATACCCTCTGTAGTGGTGTAGCCAGTGTACCTAGCGTAGCTACTGAATGCATGCTACTAGGCTTACATCCAGACACTGTGTACCTGCGTAGTCAGTGTAGCTAGCGTCGCCACCGAATGCATGCTCCTTGGCTTACATCAAGACCCTGTGTAGCAGCGTAGTCAGTGTAGCTAGCGTAGCCACCAAATGCATGCTTCTAAGCTTACTTCCAGACCCTTTGTAGCGGCGTAGACAGTGTAGCAAGACCCTCTGTAGACAAGTAGCGTGTGCAGCTAGCGTAGACACCGCATGCATGCTCTTAGTTTACCTGTATACCCTCTGTAGTGGCGTAGCCAGTGTACCTAGCGTAGCTACTGAATGCATGCTACTAGGCTTACATCCAGACCTTGTTTAGCTGCGTAGCTAGTGTAGCTAGCGTAGCCACCGCATGCATGCTCCTTAGGTTACCTCTATACACCCTCCGTAGTGGTATAGCCAATGTAGCTAGCGTAGCCACTGAATGCATGCTCCTAGGCTTACATCCAGACCTTGTTTAGCTGCGTAGCTAGCGTAGCCACCGCATGCATACTCCTTAGATTACCTCTATACACTCTGTGGTAGCGTACCCAGTGTAGCTAGCGGAGCCACTTAATGCATGCTCCTAGGCTTACATCCAGACCTTGTGTAGCCGCGTAGCCAGTGTAGCTAGCGTAACTACCGCATACATTCTCCTAAGGTTACCTCTATAGTATATAGAGGGTATAGAGTCTATACCCTCTATAGCCGCGTAGCGAGTGTAGCTAGCGTAGCCAACGCATGCATTCTCCTAAGGTTACCTCTATAGCCTCATAGCAAGTGTAGCTAGCGTAGCCACTGCATGCATACTCCTAAGGTTACATCTAGCACTCTGTAGTAGCGTAGCCAATGTAGCTAGCGTAGCCATTGAATGCATGCTCCTGGGCTTACATCCAGACTCTGTGTAGCAGCGTAGTCAATGTAGCTAGCGTAGCCACTGAATGCATGCTCCTAGGCTTACATCTAGACCCTGTGTAGCAGCGTAGTCTAGTAGCTAGAGTAGCCTCCGAACGCCTGCTCCTAGGCTTACCTAAAGAACCTCTATAGCCGCGTAGCGAGTGTAGCTAGCGTAGTCACCGCATGCATGCTCCTTAGTTTACCTGTATACCCTCTGTAGTGGCGTAGCCAGTGTAGCTAGCGTAGCCACTGAATGCATGCTCCTAGGCTTACATCTAGATCCTGTGTATGTGCGTAGCGAGTGTAGCTAGCGTAGCCACCGCAAGCATGCTCCTTAGGTTACCTCTTTACCCTCTGTACCTGCATAGCCAGTGAAGCTAGCGTAGCCACTGAATGCATGCTCATAAGCTTACATCCAGACCCTGTGTAGCATCGTAGTCAGTGTAGCTAGAGTAGCCACCGAATGCCTGCTCCTAGGCTTACCTACAGAACCTCTGTAGCCGCTAAGCGAGTGAAGCTAGCGTAGCCACCGCATGCATGCTCCTAAAGTTACCTCTATACCCTCTATAGCCGCATAGAAGTGTAGCTAGCGTAGCCACTGCATGCATACTCCTTAGGTTACCTCTAGCACTAATTACTGGCCTAGCCAGTGTAGCTAGCGTAGCCACTGAATGCATGCTCCTGGGCTTACATCCAGACCCTGTGTAGCAGCGTAGTCAGTATTGCTAGCGTAGCCACTTAATGCATGCTCCTAGGCTTACATCCAGACACTGTGTAGCAGCGTAGTCAGAGTAGCTACCGTAGCAACTGAATGCCTGCTCCTAGGCTTACATCCAGACCCTGTTTAGCAGCGTAGTCAGTGTAGCTAGCGTAGCCACTGAATGCCTGCTCCTAGGCTTACATCCAGACCCTGTTTAGCAGCGTAGTGAGTGTACCTAGCGTAGCCATCGCATGCATGCTCCTTAGGTTACCTCTATACCCTCTGTAGTGGTGTAGCCAGTGTACCTAGCGTAGCTACTGAATGCATGCTACTAGGCTTACATCCAGACACTGTGTACCTGCGTAGTCAGTGTAGCTAGCGTCGCCACCGAATGCATGCTCCTTGGCTTACATCAAGACCCTGTGTAGCAGCGTAGTCAGTGTAGCTAGCGTAACCACCAAATGCATGCTTCTAAGCTTACTTCCAGACCCTTTGTAGCGGCGTAGACAGTGTAGCAAGACCCTCTGTAGACAAGTAGCGTGTGCAGCTAGCGTAGACACCGCATGCATGCTCTTAGTTTACCTGTATACCCTCTGTAGTGGCGTAGCCAGTGTAGCATGCCCCTAGGCTTACATCCAGACCCTTTTAAGCCGCGTAGCTAGTGTAGCTAGCGTAGCCACCACATGCATGCTCCTTAGGTTACCTCAATACCCTCTGTAGTGGTATAGCCAATGTAGCTAGCGTAGCCACTTAATGCATGCTCCTAGGCTTACATCCAGACCCTGTGTAGCAGCGTAGTCAGAGTAGCTACCGTAGCAACTGAATGCCTGCTCCTAGGCTTACATCCAGACCCTGTGTAGCAGCGTAGTCAGAGTAGCTAGCCATTGAATGCATGCTCCTAGGCTTACATCCAGACCCTGATTAGCTGCGTAGCTAGTGTAGCTAGCGTAGCCACCGCATGCATGGTCCTTAGGTTACCTCTATACCCTCCGTCGTGGTATATCCAATGTAGCTAGTGTAGCCACTGAATGCATGCTCCTAGGCTTACATCCAGACCCTGTGTAGCAGCGTAGTCAGTATTGCTAGCGTAGCCACTTAATGCATGCTCCTAGGCTTACATCCAGACACTGTGTAGCAGCGTAGTCAGAGTAGCTACCGTAGCAACTGAATGCCTGCTCCTAGGCTTACATCCAGACCCTGTTTAGCAGCGTAGTCAGTGTAGCTAGCGTAGCCACTGAATGCCTGCTCCTAGGCTTACATCCAGACCCTGTTTAGCAGCGTAGTGAGTGTACCTAGCGTAGCCATCGCATGCATGCTCCTTAGGTTACCTCTATACCCTCTGTAGTGGTGTAGCCAGTGTACCTAGCGTAGCTACTGAATGCATGCTCCTAGGCTTACATCCAGACCCTGATTAGCTGCGTAGCTAGTGTAGCTAGCGTAGCCACCGCATGCATGGTCCTTAGGTTACCTCTATACCCTCCGTCATGGTATATCCAATGTAGCTAGTGTAGCCACTGAATGCATGCTCCTAGGCTTACATCCAGACCCTGTGTAGCAGCGTAGTCAGTGTAGCTAGCCACTGAATGCATGCTCCTAGGCTTACATCCAGACCCTGTTTAGCTGCGTAGCTAGTGTAGCTAGCGTAGCCACCGCATGCATGGTCCTTAGGTTACCTCTATACCCTCCGTCGTGGTATATCCAATGTAGCTAGTGTAGCCACTGAATGCATGCTCCTAGGCTTACATCCAGACCCTGTGTAGCAGCGTAGTCAGTGTAGCTAGCCACTGAATGCATGCTCCTAGGCTTACATCCAGACCCTGTTTAGCTGCGTAGCTAGTGTAGCTAGCGTAGCCACCGCATGCATGGTCCTTAGGTTACCTCTATACCCTCCGTCGTGGTATATCCAATGTAGCTAGTGTAGCCACTGAATGCATGCTCCTAGGCTTACATCCAGACCCTGTGTAGCAGCGTAGTCAGTGTAGCTAGCCACTGAATGCATGCTCCTAGGCTTACATCCAGACCCTGTTTAGCTGCGTAGCTAGTGTAGCTAGCGTAGCCACCGCATGCATGGTCCTTAGGTTACCTCTATACCCTCCGTCGTGGTATATCCAATGTAGCTAGTGTAGCCACTGAATGCATGCTCCTAGGCTTACATCTAGACCCTGTGTAGCAGCGTAGTCTAGTAGCTAGAGTAGCCTCCGAACGCCTGCTCCTAGGCTTACCTCAAGAACCTCTGTAGTCGCGTAGCCAGTTTAGCTAGCGTAGTCAGCGCATGCATGCTCCTTAGTTTACCTGTATACCCTCTTTAGTGGCGTAAGCCAGTGTAGTTTGCGAAGCCAATGAATGCATGCTCCTAAGCTTACTTCCAGACCCTTTGTAGCGGCGTAGACAGTGTAGCTAGCGTAGCCACTGCATGCATGCTCCAAAGGTTACTTCTATACCCTCAGTAGTCGCGTAGCGAGTGTAGCTAGCGTAGCCACCGCATGCATACTCATTAGGTTATCTCTATACACTCTAAAGTGGCGTAGCCGGTGTAGCGCTAGCGTAGCCACTGAATGCATGCATGCTCCCATGCTCCAGACCCTGTGTAGCAGTGTAGTCAGTGTAGCTAGCGTAACCACCGAATGCATGCTCCTAGGCTTACCTTAAGAACCTCTGTAACCGCGTAGCGAGTTTAGCTAGCGTAGCCACCGCCACCTTTATACCCTCTGTAGTGTAGTGTAGTAGCCAGTGTAGCTTGAGTAGCCAATGAATGCATGCTCCTAAGCTTACTTCCAGACCCTTTGTAGTGGCGTAGCCAGTGTAGCTAGCGTAGCCACTGAATGCATGCTCTTAACTTACATCCAGACCCTGTGTAGTAACGTAGTCAGAGTAGCTAGATTAGACTCCGAATGCCTGCTCCTAGGCTTACCTTAAGAACCTCTGTAACCGCGTAGCGAGTTTAGCTAGCGTAGCCACCGCCACCTTTATACCCTCTGTAGTGTTGTAGCCAGTGTAGCTTGTGTAGCCAATGAATGCATGCTCCTAAGCTTACTTCCAGACCCTTTGTAGCGGCGTAGGCACTGTAGCTAGCGTAGCCACTGCATGCATGCTCCAAAGGTTACTTCTATACCCTCAGTAGTCGCGTAGCGAGTGTAGCTAGCGTAGCCACCGCATGCATACTCATTAGGTCACCTCTATACATTCTGTAGTGGCGTAGCCACTGTAGCTAGCGTAGCCACCACATGCTGCCTCCAAAGGTTCTATACCCTCTGTAGTCGCGTAGCCAGTTTAGCTAGCTAGCCACTGAATGCATGCTCCTAGGCTTACATCCAGACCCTGTTTAGCTGCGTAGCTAGTGTAGCTAGCGTAGCCACCGCATGCATGCTCCTTAGGTTACCTCTATACCCAAGTAGTTGCTTAGCCACTAAATGCATGCTCCTAGGCTTACCTCCAGAACCTATGTAGCCGCGTAGGGAGTATAGCTAGCGTAGACACCGCATGCATGCTCCTTAGTTTATCCGTATACCCCCCGTAGTGGCGTAGCCAGTATAGCTAGCGTAGCCACTTAATGCATGCTCCTAGGCTTACATCCAGACCCTGTGTAGCAGCGTAGTCAGAGTAGCTACCGTAGCAACTGAATGCATGCTCCTAGGCTTACATCCAGACCCTGTGTAGCTGCATAGTCAGTGAAGCTAGCGTGGCCACTGAATGCATGCTTGTAAGCTTACATCCAGACCCTGTGTAGCATCGTAGACGGTGTAGCTAGAGTAGCCACCGAATGCCTGCTCCTAGGCTTACCTATAGAACCTCTGTAGCCGCTTAGCGAGTGAAGCTAGCGTAGCCACCGCATGCATGCTCCTTAGGTTACCTCTATACCCAAGTAGTTGCTTAGCCACTAAATGCATGCTCTTAGGCTTACATCCAGACCCTCTGCATATCCAGTGTATACTTGCATGTAGTCGCCACTGCATGCCTGCTCCTAGGCTTACCTCCAGTACCTATGTAGCAGCGTTGTCAGTGTAGCTAGCGTAGCCACTGCATGCTCCCATGCTCCAGACCCTGTGTAGCAGTGTAGTCAGTGTAGCTAGCGTAACCACCGAATGCATCCTCCTAGGCTTACCTTAAGAACCTCTGTAACCGCGTAGCGAGTTTAGCTAGCGTAGCCACCGCCACCTTTATACCCTCTGTAGTGTTGTAGCCAGTGTAGCTAGCGTAGCCACTGCATGCATGCTCCAAAGGTTACTTCTATACCCTCAGTAGTCGCGTAGCAAGTGTAGCTAGCGTAGCCACTGCATGCATACTCCTAAGGTTACCTCTAGCACCCTGTAGTGACGTAGCCAGTGTAGCTAGCTAGCGTAGCCACTGAATGCATGCTCCTGGGCTTACATCCAGACCCTGTGTAGCAGTGTAGTCAGTGTAGCTAGCGTAGCCACTGAATGCATGCTCCTAGGCTTACATTCAGACCCTGTTTAGCAGCGTAGTCAGTGTAGCTAGCGTAGCCACCGCATGCATGCTCCTTAGGTTACCTCTATACCCTCCGTAGTGGTATAGCCAATGTAGCTAGCGTAGCCACTGAATGCATGCTCCTAGGCTTACATCCAGACCCTGTGTAGTAGCGTAGTCAGAGCATACTCATAAGGTTACCATCCTAGGCTTACATCTAGACACTGTGTAGCAGCGTAGTCTAGTAGCTAGTGTAGCCTCCGAACGCCTGCTCCTAGGCTTACCTCAAGAACCTCTGTAGCCGCGTAGCGAGTGTAACTAGCGTAGCCACCTCATGCATGCTCCTTAGGTTACCTCTATACCCTCTGTACCCGCGTAGCCAGTGAAGCTAGCGTAGCCACTGAATGCATGCTCATAAGCTTACATCCAGACCCTGTGTGGCATCGTAGTCAGTGTAGCTAGAGTGGCCACCGAATGCCTGCTTCTGGGCTTACATCCAGACCCTGTGTAGTAGCGTAGTCAGTGTAGCTAGCGTAGCCACTGAATGCATGCTCCTAGGCTTACATCCAGACCCTGTGTAGCAGCGTAGTCAGTGTAGCTAGCGTAACCACCGAATGCATGCTCCTAGGCTTACATCCAGACCCTGTGTATGCGCATAGCGAGTGTACCTAGCGTAGCCACCGCATGCATACTCCTTAGGTTACCTCTATACCCTCTGTAGTGGTGTAGCCAGTTTAGCTAGCGTAGCCACAACATGCTGCCTCCAAAGGTTCTATACCCTCTGTAATCGCGTAGTGAGTGTAGCTAGCGTATGCACAGCATGCATTCACCTAAGGTTCGCAGTCGCGTGGGCATTGTAGCTAGCGTAGCCACTGAATGCATGCTCCTAGGCTTACCTCAAGAACCTCTGTAGCCGCGTTGCTAGTGTAAATAGCGTAGCCACCGCATGCGTGCTCCTTAGGTTACCTCTATACCCTCTGTAGCCACTAAAATGCATGCTCTTAGGCTTACATCAAGACCCTCTGCATATCCAGTGTATACTTGCATGTAGTCGCCACTGCATGCCTGCTCCTAGGCTTACCTCCAGTACCTATGTAGCAGCGTTGTCAGTGTAGCTAGCGTAGCCACTGAATGCATGTTCCTAGGCTTACATCCAGACCCTGTGTATGCACGTAGCGAATGTAGCTAGCGTAACCACCGCATGCATGCTCCTAAGGTTACCTTTATACCCTCTGTACCCGCTGAGCCAGTGAAGCTAGCGTAGCCACTGAATGCATGCTCGTAAGCTTACATCCAGACCCTGTGTAACATCGTAGTCAGTGTAGTTAGAGTAGCCACCGAATGCCTGCTCCAAGGTTTACCTACAGAACCTCTGTAGCCGCTTAGCGAGTGAAGCTAGCGTAGCCACCGCATGCATTCTCCTAAGGTTACCTCTATACCCTCTGTAGTGGTATAGTCAATGTAGCTAGCGTAGCCACTGAATGTATGCTCCTAGGCGTACATCCAGACCCTGTTTAGCACAGATCCTGTGTAGCAGCGTAGTCATTGTAGCTAGAGTAGCCACCGAATGCCTGCTCCTAGGCTTACCTATAGAACCCCTGTAGCCGCTAAGCGAGTGAAGCTAGCGTAGCCACCGCATGCATGCTCCTAGACTTACCTCCAGAACCTATGTAGCTGCGTAGCGAGTGTAGCTAGCGTAGCCACCGCATGCATTCTCCTAAGGTTACCTCTATACCCTCTATAGCCGAATAGCAAGTGTAGCTAGCGTAGCCACTGAATGCATGAACCTAGGCTTACATCCAGACCCTGTGTACCACCATAGCAGCGTAGTCAGTGTTGCTAGCGTAACACTGAATGCATGCTCCTAGGCTTACATCCAGACCCTTTTAAGCCGCGTAGCTAGCGTAGCTACTGCATACATTCTCCTAAGCCTTTATACCCTCTGTAGCCGCGTAGCAAGTGTAGCTAGCGTAGCCACCGCATGCATACTCCTTAGATTACCTCTATACACTCTGTGGTAGCGTGCCCAGTGTAGCTAGCGGAGCCACTTAATGCATGCTCCTAGGCTTACATCCAGACCTTGTGTAGCCGCGTAGCCAGTGTAGCTAGCGTAGCTACCGCATACATTCTCCTAAGGTTACCTCTATAGTATATAGAGGGTATAGAGTCTATACCCTCTATAGCCGCGTAGCGAGTGTAGCTAGTGTAGCCAACGCATGCATTCTCCTAAGGTTACCTCTATAGCCTCATAGCAAGTGTAGCTAGCGTAGCCACTGCATGCATACTCCTAAGGTTACATCTAGCACTCTGTAGTAGCGTAGCCAATGTAGCTAGCGTAGCCATTGAATGCATGCTCCTGGGCTTACATCCAGACTCTGTGTAGCAGCGTAGTCAATGTAGCTAGCGTAGCCACTGAATGCATGCTCCTAGGCTTACATCTAGACCCTGTGTAGCAGCGTAGTCTAGTAGCTAGAGTAGCCTCCGAACGCCTGCTCCTAGGCTTACCTAAAGAACCTCTATAGCCGCGTAGCGAGTGTAGCTAGCGTAGTCACCGCATGCATGCTCCTTAGTTTACCTGTATACCCTCTGTAGTGGCGTAGCCAGTGTAGCTAGCGTAGCCACTGAATGCATGCTCCTAGGCTTACATCCAGATCCTGTGTATGCGCGTAGCGAGTGTAGCTAGCGTAGCCACCGCAAGCATGCTCCTTAGGTTACCTCTTTACCCTCTGTACCCGCATAGCCAGTGAAGCTAGCGTAGCCACTGAATGCATGCTCATAAGCTTACATCCAGACCCTGTGTAGCATCGTAGTCAGTGTAGCTAGAGTAGCCACCGAATGCCTGCTCCTAGGCTTACCTACAGAACCTCTGTAGCCGCTAAGCGAGTGAAGCTAGCGTAGCCACCGCATGCATGCTCCTTAGGTTACCTCTATACCCAAGTAGTTGCTTAGCCACTAAATGCATGCTCCTAGGCTTACCTCCAGAGCCTATGTAGCCGCGTAGCGAGTGTAACTAGCGTAACCACCGCATGCATGCTCCTAAAATTACCTCTATACCCTCTATAGCCGCATAGAAGTGTAGCTAGCGTAGCCTATGCATGCATACTCCTTAGGTTACCTCTAGCACTAATTACTGGCGTAGCCAGTGTAGCTAGCGTAGCCACTGAATGCATGCTCCTGGGCTTACATCCAGACCCTGTGTAGCAGCGTAGTCAGTGTAGTTAGCGTAGCCACTGAATGCATGCTCCTAGGCTTACATCCAGACCTTGTTTAGCTGCGTAGCTAGTGTAGCTAGCGTAGCCACCTCATGCATGCTCCTTAGTTTACCTGTATATCCTCTGTAGTGGCGTAGATAGCGTAGCCACTGAATGCATGCTCCTGGGCTTACATCAAGACCCTCTGTAGCCAAGTAGCGAGTGCAGCTTAGTTTACCCGTATACCCCCCGTAGTGGCGTAGCCAGTATAGCTAGCGTAGCCACTTAATGCATGCTCCTAGGCTTACATCCAGACACTGTGTAGCAGTGTAGTCAGAGTAGCTACCGTAGCAACTGAATGCCTGCTCCTAGGCTTACATCCAGACCCTGTTTAGCAGCGTAGTCAGTGTAGCTAGCGTAGCCACTGAATGCCTGCTCCTAGGCTTACATCCAGACCCTGTTAAGCAGCGTAGTGAGTGTACCTAGCGTAGCCATCGCATGCATGCTCCTTAGGTTACCTCTATACCCTCTGTAGTGGTGTAGCCAGTGTACCTAGCGTAGCTACTGAATGCATGCTACTAGGCTTACATCCAGACACTGTGTACCTGCGTAGTCAGTGTAGCTAGCGTCGCCACCGAATGCATGCTCCTTAGGTTACCTCTATACCCTCTGTAGTGGTGTAGCCAGTGTACCTAGCGTAGCTACTGAATGCATGCTACTAGGCTTACATCCAGACACTGTGTACCTGCGTAGTCAGTGTAGCTAGCGTCGCCACCGAATGCATGCTCCTTGGCTTACATCAAGACCCTGTGTAGCAGCGTAGTCAGTGTAGCTAGCGTAGCCACCAAATGCATGCTTCTAAGCTTACTTCCAGACCCTTTGTAGCGGCGTAGACAGTGTAGCAAGACCCTCTGTAGACAAGTAGCGTGTGCAGCTAGCGTAGACACCGCATGCATGCTCTTAGTTTACCTGTATACCCTCTGTAGTGGCGTAGCCAGTGTACCTAGCGTAGCTACTGAATGCATGCTACTAGGCTTACATCCAGACCTTGTTTAGCTGCGTAGCTAGTGTAGCTAGCGTAGCCACCGCATGCATGCTCCTTAGGTTACCTCTATACACCCTCCGTAGTGGTATAGCCAATGTAGCTAGCGTAGCCACTGAATGCATGCTCCTAGGCTTACATCCAGACCTTGTTTAGCTGCGTAGCTAGCGTAGCCACCGCATGCATACTCCTTAGATTACCTCTATACACTCTGTGGTAGCGTACCCAGTGTAGCTAGCGGAGCCACTTAATGCATGCTCCTAGGCTTACATCCAGACCTTGTGTAGCCGCGTAGCCAGTGTAGCTAGCGTAACTACCGCATACATTCTCCTAAGGTTACCTCTATAGTATATAGAGGGTATAGAGTCTATACCCTCTATAGCCGCGTAGCGAGTGTAGCTAGCGTAGCCAACGCATGCATTCTCCTAAGGTTACCTCTATAGCCTCATAGCAAGTGTAGCTAGCGTAGCCACTGCATGCATACTCCTAAGGTTACATCTAGCACTCTGTAGTAGCGTAGCCAATGTAGCTAGCGTAGCCATTGAATGCATGCTCCTGGGCTTACATCCAGACTCTGTGTAGCAGCGTAGTCAATGTAGCTAGCGTAGCCACTGAATGCATGCTCCTAGGCTTACATCTAGACCCTGTGTAGCAGCGTAGTCTAGTAGCTAGAGTAGCCTCCGAACGCCTGCTCCTAGGCTTACCTAAAGAACCTCTATAGCCGCGTAGCGAGTGTAGCTAGCGTAGTCACCGCATGCATGCTCCTTAGTTTACCTGTATACCCTCTGTAGTGGCGTAGCCAGTGTAGCTAGCGTAGCCACTGAATGCATGCTCCTAGGCTTACATCTAGATCCTGTGTATGTGCGTAGCGAGTGTAGCTAGCGTAGCCACCGCAAGCATGCTCCTTAGGTTACCTCTTTACCCTCTGTACCTGCATAGCCAGTGAAGCTAGCGTAGCCACTGAATGCATGCTCATAAGCTTACATCCAGACCCTGTGTAGCATCGTAGTCAGTGTAGCTAGAGTAGCCACCGAATGCCTGCTCCTAGGCTTACCTACAGAACCTCTGTAGCCGCTAAGCGAGTGAAGCTAGCGTAGCCACCGCATGCATGCTCCTAAAGTTACCTCTATACCCTCTATAGCCGCATAGAAGTGTAGCTAGCGTAGCCACTGCATGCATACTCCTTAGGTTACCTCTAGCACTAATTACTGGCCTAGCCAGTGTAGCTAGCGTAGCCACTGAATGCATGCTCCTGGGCTTACATCCAGACCCTGTGTAGCGTAGTCAGTGTAGCGTAGTCAGTATTGCTAGCGTAGCCACTTAATGCATGCTCCTAGGCTTACATCCAGACACTGTGTAGCAGCGTAGTCAGAGTAGCTACCGTAGCAACTGAATGCCTGCTCCTAGGCTTACATCCAGACCCTGTTTAGCAGCGTAGTCAGTGTAGCTAGCGTAGCCACTGAATGCCTGCTCCTAGGCTTACATCCAGACCCTGTTTAGCAGCGTAGTGAGTGTACCTAGCGTAGCCATCGCATGCATGCTCCTTAGGTTACCTCTATACCCTCTGTAGTGGTGTAGCCAGTGTACCTAGCGTAGCTACTGAATGCATGCTACTAGGCTTACATCCAGACACTGTGTACCTGCGTAGTCAGTGTAGCTAGCGTCGCCACCGAATGCATGCTCCTTGGCTTACATCAAGACCCTGTGTAGCAGCGTAGTCAGTGTAGCTAGCGTAACCACCAAATGCATGCTTCTAAGCTTACTTCCAGACCCTTTGTAGCGGCGTAGACAGTGTAGCAAGACCCTCTGTAGACAAGTAGCGTGTGCAGCTAGCGTAGACACCGCATGCATGCTCTTAGTTTACCTGTATACCCTCTGTAGTGGCGTAGCCAGTGTAGCTAGCGTAGCCACTGAATGCATGCTCCTGGGCTTACATCTAGATCCTGTGTAGCAGCGTAGTCAGTGTAGTTAGCGTAGCCACTGAATGCATGCTCCTAAGCTTACATCCAGACCTTGTTTAGCTGCGTAGCTAGTGTAGCTAGCGTAGCCACCTCATGCATGCTCCTTAGTTTACCTGTATATCCTCTGTAGTGGCGTAGATAGCGTAGCCACTGAATGCATGCTCCTGGGCTTACATCAAGACCCTCTGTAGCCAAGTAGCGAGTGCAGCTTAGTTTACCCGTATACCCCCCGTACTGGCGTAGCCAGTATAGCTAGCGTAGCCACTTAATGCATGCTCCTAGGCTTACATCCAGACCCTGTGTAGCAGCGTAGTCAGAGTAGCTATCGTAGCAACTGAATGCCTGCTCCTAGGCTTACATCCAGACCCTGTGTAGCAGCGTAGTCGGAGTAGCTACCGTAGCAACTGAATGCCTGCTCCTAGGCTTACATCCAGACCCTGTTTAGCAGCGTATAGTCAGTGTAGCTAGCGTAGCCACTGAATGCCTGCTCCTAGGCTTATCTCCAGACCCTGTTTAGCAGCGTAGTGAGTGTACCTAGCGTAGCCATCGCATGCATGCTCCTTAGGTTACCTCTATACCCTCTGTAGTGGTGTAGCCAGTGTACCTAGCGTAGCTACTGAATGCATGCTCCTAGGCTTACATCCAGACCCTGTGTACCTGCATAGTCAGTGTAGCTAGCGTCGCCACCAAATGCATGCTCCTTGGCTTACATCAAGACCCTGTGTAGCAGCGTAGCCAGTGTAGCTAGCGTAGCTACTGAATGCATGCCCCTAGGCTTACATCCAGACCCATTTTAGCCGCGTAGCTAGTGTAGCTAGCGTAGCCACCGCATGCATGCTCCTTAGGTTACCTCAATACCCTCTGTAGTGGTATAGCCAATGTAGCTAGCGTAGCACTTAATGCATGCTCCTAGGCTTACATCCAGACCCTGTGTAGCAGCGTAGTCAGAGTAGCTACCGTAGCAACTGAATGCATGCTCCTGGGCTTACATCCAGACCCTGTGTAGCAGCGTAGTCAGTGTAGTTAGCGTAGCCACTGAATGCATGCTCCTAGGCTTACATCCAGACCTTGTTTAGCTGCGTAGCTAGTGTAGCTAGCGTAGCCACCTCATGCATGCTCCTTAGTTTACCTGTATATCCTCTGTAGTGGCGTAGATAGCGTAGCCACTGAATGCATGCTCCTGGGCTTACATCAAGACCCTCTGTAGCCAAGTAGCGAGTGCAGCTTAGTTTACCCGTATACCCCCCGTAGTGGCGTAGCCAGTATAGCTAGCGTAGCCACTTAATGCATGCTCCTAGGCTTACATCCAGACACTGTGTAGCAGTGTAGTCAGAGTAGCTACCGTAGCAACTGAATGCCTGCTCCTAGGCTTACATCCAGACCCTGTTTAGCAGCGTAGTCAGTGTAGCTAGCGTAGCCACTGAATGCCTGCTCCTAGGCTTACATCCAGACCCTGTTAAGCAGCGTAGTGAGTGTACCTAGCGTAGCCATCGCATGCATGCTCCTTAGGTTACCTCTATACCCTCTGTAGTGGTGTAGCCAGTGTACCTAGCGTAGCTACTGAATGCATGCTACTAGGCTTACATCCAGACACTGTGTACCTGCGTAGTCAGTGTAGCTAGCGTCGCCACCGAATGCATGCTCCTTAGGTTACCTCTATACCCTCTGTAGTGGTGTAGCCAGTGTACCTAGCGTAGCTACTGAATGCATGCTACTAGGCTTACATCCAGACACTGTGTACCTGCGTAGTCAGTGTAGCTAGCGTCGCCACCGAATGCATGCTCCTTGGCTTACATCAAGACCCTGTGTAGCAGCGTAGTCAGTGTAGCTAGCGTAGCCACCAAATGCATGCTTCTAAGCTTACTTCCAGACCCTTTGTAGCGGCGTAGACAGTGTAGCAAGACCCTCTGTAGACAAGTAGCGTGTGCAGCTAGCGTAGACACCGCATGCATGCTCTTAGTTTACCTGTATACCCTCTGTAGTGGCGTAGCCAGTGTACCTAGCGTAGCTACTGAATGCATGCTACTAGGCTTACATCCAGACCTTGTTTAGCTGCGTAGCTAGTGTAGCTAGCGTAGCCACCGCATGCATGCTCCTTAGGTTACCTCTATACACCCTCCGTAGTGGTATAGCCAATGTAGCTAGCGTAGCCACTGAATGCATGCTCCTAGGCTTACATCCAGACCTTGTTTAGCTGCGTAGCTAGCGTAGCCACCGCATGCATACTCCTTAGATTACCTCTATACACTCTGTGGTAGCGTACCCAGTGTAGCTAGCGGAGCCACTTAATGCATGCTCCTAGGCTTACATCCAGACCTTGTGTAGCCGCGTAGCCAGTGTAGCTAGCGTAACTACCGCATACATTCTCCTAAGGTTACCTCTATAGTATATAGAGGGTATAGAGTCTATACCCTCTATAGCCGCGTAGCGAGTGTAGCTAGCGTAGCCAACGCATGCATTCTCCTAAGGTTACCTCTATAGCCTCATAGCAAGTGTAGCTAGCGTAGCCACTGCATGCATACTCCTAAGGTTACATCTAGCACTCTGTAGTAGCGTAGCCAATGTAGCTAGCGTAGCCATTGAATGCATGCTCCTGGGCTTACATCCAGACTCTGTGTAGCAGCGTAGTCAATGTAGCTAGCGTAGCCACTGAATGCATGCTCCTAGGCTTACATCTAGACCCTGTGTAGCAGCGTAGTCTAGTAGCTAGAGTAGCCTCCGAACGCCTGCTCCTAGGCTTACCTAAAGAACCTCTATAGCCGCGTAGCGAGTGTAGCTAGCGTAGTCACCGCATGCATGCTCCTTAGTTTACCTGTATACCCTCTGTAGTGGCGTAGCCAGTGTAGCTAGCGTAGCCACTGAATGCATGCTCCTAGGCTTACATCTAGATCCTGTGTATGTGCGTAGCGAGTGTAGCTAGCGTAGCCACCGCAAGCATGCTCCTAAGGTTACCTCTTTACCCTCTGTACCTGCATAGCCAGTGAAGCTAGCGTAGCCACTGAATGCATGCTCATAAGCTTACATCCAGACCCTGTGTAGCATCGTAGTCAGTGTAGCTAGAGTAGCCACCGAATGCCTGCTCCTAGGCTTACCTACAGAACCTCTGTAGCCGCTAAGCGAGTGAAGCTAGCGTAGCCACCGCATGCATGCTCCTAAAGTTACCTCTATAGCCTCATAGCAAGTGTAGCTAGCGTAGCCACTGCATGCATACTCCTAAGGTTACATCTAGCACTCTGTAGTAGCGTAGCCAATGTAGCTAGCGTAGCCATTGAATGCATGCTCCTGGGCTTACATCCAGACCCTGTTTAGCAGCGTAGTCAGTGTAGCTAGCGTAGCCACTGAATGCCTGCTCCTAGGCTTACATCCAGACCCTGTTAAGCAGCGTAGTGAGTGTACCTAGCGTAGCCATCGCATGCATGCTCCTTAGGTTACCTCTATACCCTCTGTAGTGGTGTAGCCAGTGTACCTAGCGTAGCTACTGAATGCATGCTACTAGGCTTACATCCAGACACTGTGTACCTGCGTAGTCAGTGTAGCTAGCGTCGCCACCGAATGCATGCTCCTTAGGTTACCTCTATACCCTCTGTAGTGGTGTAGCCAGTGTACCTAGCGTAGCTACTGAATGCATGCTACTAGGCTTACATCCAGACACTGTGTACCTGCGTAGTCAGTGTAGCTAGCGTCGCCACCGAATGCATGCTCCTTGGCTTACATCAAGACCCTGTGTAGCAGCGTAGTCAGTGTAGCTAGCGTAGCCACCAAATGCATGCTTCTAAGCTTACTTCCAGACCCTTTGTAGCGGCGTAGACAGTGTAGCAAGACCCTCTGTAGACAAGTAGCGTGTGCAGCTAGCGTAGACACCGCATGCATGCTCTTAGTTTACCTGTATACCCTCTGTAGTGGCGTAGCCAGTGTACCTAGCGTAGCTACTGAATGCATGCTACTAGGCTTACATCCAGACCTTGTTTAGCTGCGTAGCTAGTGTAGCTAGCGTAGCCACCGCATGCATGCTCCTTAGGTTACCTCTATACACCCTCCGTAGTGGTATAGCCAATGTAGCTAGCGTAGCCACTGAATGCATGCTCCTAGGCTTACATCCAGACCTTGTTTAGCTGCGTAGCTAGCGTAGCCACCGCATGCATACTCCTTAGATTACCTCTATACACTCTGTGGTAGCGTACCCAGTGTAGCTAGCGGAGCCACTTAATGCATGCTCCTAGGCTTACATCCAGACCTTGTGTAGCCGCGTAGCCAGTGTAGCTAGCGTAACTACCGCATACATTCTCCTAAGGTTACCTCTATAGTATATAGAGGGTATAGAGTCTATACCCTCTATAGCCGCGTAGCGAGTGTAGCTAGCGTAGCCAACGCATGCATTCTCCTAAGGTTACCTCTATAGCCTCATAGCAAGTGTAGCTAGCGTAGCCACTGCATGCATACTCCTAAGGTTACATCTAGCACTCTGTAGTAGCGTAGCCAATGTAGCTAGCGTAGCCATTGAATGCATGCTCCTGGGCTTACATCCAGACTCTGTGTAGCAGCGTAGTCAATGTAGCTAGCGTAGCCACTGAATGCATGCTCCTAGGCTTACATCTAGACCCTGTGTAGCAGCGTAGTCTAGTAGCTAGAGTAGCCTCCGAACGCCTGCTCCTAGGCTTACCTAAAGAACCTCTATAGCCGCGTAGCGAGTGTAGCTAGCGTAGTCACCGCATGCATGCTCCTTAGTTTACCTGTATACCCTCTGTAGTGGCGTAGCCAGTGTAGCTAGCGTAGCCACTGAATGCATGCTCCTAGGCTTACATCTAGATCCTGTGTATGTGCGTAGCGAGTGTAGCTAGCGTAGCCACCGCAAGCATGCTCCTTAGGTTACCTCTTTACCCTCTGTACCTGCATAGCCAGTGAAGCTAGCGTAGCCACTGAATGCATGCTCATAAGCTTACATCCAGACCCTGTGTAGCATCGTAGTCAGTGTAGCTAGAGTAGCCACCGAATGCCTGCTCCTAGGCTTACCTACAGAACCTCTGTAGCCGCTAAGCGAGTGAAGCTAGCGTAGCCACCGCATGCATGCTCCTAAAGTTACCTCTATACCCTCTATAGCCGCATAGAAGTGTAGCTAGCGTAGCCACTGCATGCATACTCCTTAGGTTACCTCTAGCACTAATTACTGGCCTAGCCAGTGTAGCTAGCGTAGCCACTGAATGCATGCTCCTGGGCTTACATCCAGACCCTGTGTAGCAGCGTAGTCAGTATTGCTAGCGTAGCCACTTAATGCATGCTCCTAGGCTTACATCCAGACACTGTGTAGCAGCGTAGTCAGAGTAGCTACCGTAGCAACTGAATGCCTGCTCCTAGGCTTACATCCAGACCCTGTTTAGCAGCGTAGTCAGTGTAGCTAGCGTAGCCACTGAATGCCTGCTCCTAGGCTTACATCCAGACCCTGTTTAGCAGCGTAGTGAGTGTACCTAGCGTAGCCATCGCATGCATGCTCCTTAGGTTACCTCTATACCCTCTGTAGTGGTGTAGCCAGTGTACCTAGCGTAGCTACTGAATGCATGCTACTAGGCTTACATCCAGACACTGTGTACCTGCGTAGTCAGTGTAGCTAGCGTCGCCACCGAATGCATGCTCCTTGGCTTACATCAAGACCCTGTGTAGCAGCGTAGTCAGTGTAGCTAGCGTAACCACCAAATGCATGCTTCTAAGCTTACTTCCAGACCCTTTGTAGCGGCGTAGACAGTGTAGCAAGACCCTCTGTAGACAAGTAGCGTGTGCAGCTAGCGTAGACACCGCATGCATGCTCTTAGTTTACCTGTATACCCTCTGTAGTGGCGTAGCCAGTGTAGCATGCCCCTAGGCTTACATCCAGACCCTTTTAAGCCGCGTAGCTAGTGTAGCTAGCGTAGCCACCACATGCATGCTCCTTAGGTTACCTCAATACCCTCTGTAGTGGTATAGCCAATGTAGCTAGCGTAGCCACTTAATGCATGCTCCTAGGCTTACATCCAGACCCTGTGTAGCAGCGTAGTCAGAGTAGCTACCGTAGCAACTGAATGCCTGCTCCTAGGCTTACATCCAGACCCTGTGTAGCAGCGTAGTCAGAGTAGCTAGCCATTGAATGCATGCTCCTAGGCTTACATCCAGACCCTGATTAGCTGCGTAGCTAGTGTAGCTAGCGTAGCCACCGCATGCATGGTCCTTAGGTTACCTCTATACCCTCCGTCGTGGTATATCCAATGTAGCTAGTGTAGCCACTGAATGCATGCTCCTAGGCTTACATCCAGACCCTGTGTAGCAGCGTAGTCAGTATTGCTAGCGTAGCCACTTAATGCATGCTCCTAGGCTTACATCCAGACACTGTGTAGCAGCGTAGTCAGAGTAGCTACCGTAGCAACTGAATGCCTGCTCCTAGGCTTACATCCAGACCCTGTTTAGCAGCGTAGTCAGTGTAGCTAGCGTAGCCACTGAATGCCTGCTCCTAGGCTTACATCCAGACCCTGTTTAGCAGCGTAGTGAGTGTACCTAGCGTAGCCATCGCATGCATGCTCCTTAGGTTACCTCTATACCCTCTGTAGTGGTGTAGCCAGTGTACCTAGCGTAGCTACTGAATGCATGCTCCTAGGCTTACATCCAGACCCTGATTAGCTGCGTAGCTAGTGTAGCTAGCGTAGCCACCGCATGCATGGTCCTTAGGTTACCTCTATACCCTCCGTCGTGGTATATCCAATGTAGCTAGTGTAGCCACTGAATGCATGCTCCTAGGCTTACATCCAGACCCTGTGTAGCAGCGTAGTCAGTGTAGCTAGCCACTGAATGCATGCTCCTAGGCTTACATCCAGACCCTGTTTAGCTGCGTAGCTAGTGTAGCTAGCGTAGCCACCGCATGCATGGTCCTTAGGTTACCTCTATACCCTCCGTCGTGGTATATCCAATGTAGCTAGTGTAGCCACTGAATGATGCTCCTAGGCTTACATCCAGACCCTGTGTAGCAGCGTAGTCAGTGTAGCTAGCCACTGAATGCATGCTCCTAGGCTTACATCCAGACCCTGTTTAGCTGCGTAGCTAGTGTAGCTAGCGTAGCCACCGCATGCATGGTCCTTAGGTTACCTCTATACCCTCCGTCGTGGTATATCCAATGTAGCTAGTGTAGCCACTGAATGCATGCTCCTAGGCTTACATCCAGACCCTGTGTAGCAGCGTAGTCAGTGTAGCTAGCCACTGAATGCATGCTCCTAGGCTTACATCCAGACCCTGTTTAGCTGCGTAGCTAGTGTAGCTAGCGTAGCCACCGCATGCATGGTCCTTAGGTTACCTCTATACCCTCCGTCGTGGTATATCCAATGTAGCTAGTGTAGCCACTGAATGCATGCTCCTAGGCTTACATCTAGACCCTGTGTAGCAGCGTAGTCTAGTAGCTAGAGTAGCCTCCGAACGCCTGCTCCTAGGCTTACCTCAAGAACCTCTGTAGTCGCGTAGCCAGTTTAGCTAGCGTAGTCAGCGCATGCATGCTCCTTAGTTTACCTGTATACCCTCTTTAGTGGCGTAAGCCAGTGTAGTTTGCGAAGCCAATGAATGCATGCTCCTAAGCTTACTTCCAGACCCTTTGTAGCGGCGTAGACAGTGTAGCTAGCGTAGCCACTGCATGCATGCTCCAAAGGTTACTTCTATACCCTCAGTAGTCGCGTAGCGAGTGTAGCTAGCGTAGCCACCGCATGCATACTCATTAGGTTATCTCTATACACTCTAAAGTGGCGTAGCCGGTGTAGCGCTAGCGTAGCCACTGAATGCATGCATGCTCCCATGCTCCAGACCCTGTGTAGCAGTGTAGTCAGTGTAGCTAGCGTAACCACCGAATGCATGCTCCTAGGCTTACCTTAAGAACCTCTGTAACCGCGTAGCGAGTTTAGCTAGCGTAGCCACCGCCACCTTTATACCCTCTGTAGTGGTGTAGCCAGTGTAGCTTGAGTAGCCAATGAATGCATGCTCCTAAGCTTACTTCCAGACCCTTTGTAGTGGCGTAGCCAGTGTAGCTAGCGTAGCCACTGAATGCATGCTCTTAACTTACATCCAGACCCTGTGTAGTAACGTAGTCAGAGTAGCTAGATTAGACTCCGAATGCCTGCTCCTAGGCTTACCTTAAGAACCTCTGTAACCGCGTAGCGAGTTTAGCTAGCGTAGCCACCGCCACCTTTATACCCTCTGTAGTGTTGTAGCCAGTGTAGCTTGTGTAGCCAATGAATGCATGCTCCTAAGCTTACTTCCAGACCCTTTGTAGCGGCGTAGGCACTGTAGCTAGCGTAGCCACTGCATGCATGCTCCAAAGGTTACTTCTATACCCTCAGTAGTCGCGTAGCGAGTGTAGCTAGCGTAGCCACCGCATGCATACTCATTAGGTCACCTCTATACATTCTGTAGTGGCGTAGCCACTGTAGCTAGCGTAGCCACCACATGCTGCCTCCAAAGGTTCTATACCCTCTGTAGTCGCGTAGCCAGTTTAGCTAGCTAGCCACTGAATGCATGCTCCTAGGCTTACATCCAGACCCTGTTTAGCTGCGTAGCTAGTGTAGCTAGCGTAGCCACCGCATGCATGCTCCTTAGGTTACCTCTATACCCAAGTAGTTGCTTAGCCACTAAATGCATGCTCCTAGGCTTACCTCCAGAACCTATGTAGCCGCGTAGGGAGTATAGCTAGCGTAGACACCGCATGCATGCTCCTTAGTTTATCCGTATACCCCCCGTAGTGGCGTAGCCAGTATAGCTAGCGTAGCCACTTAATGCATGCTCCTAGGCTTACATCCAGACCCTGTGTAGCAGCGTAGTCAGAGTAGCTACCGTAGCAACTGAATGCATGCTCCTAGGCTTACATCCAGACCCTGTGTAGCTGCATAGTCAGTGAAGCTAGCGTGGCCACTGAATGCATGCTTGTAAGCTTACATCCAGACCCTGTGTAGCATCGTAGACGGTGTAGCTAGAGTAGCCACCGAATGCCTGCTCCTAGGCTTACCTATAGAACCTCTGTAGCCGCTTAGCGAGTGAAGCTAGCGTAGCCACCGCATGCATGCTCCTTAGGTTACCTCTATACCCAAGTAGTTGCTTAGCCACTAAATGCATGCTCTTAGGCTTACATCCAGACCCTCTGCATATCCAGTGTATACTTGCATGTAGTCGCCACTGCATGCCTGCTCCTAGGCTTACCTCCAGTACCTATGTAGCAGCGTTGTCAGTGTAGCTAGCGTAGCCACTGCATGCTCCCATGCTCCAGACCCTGTGTAGCAGTGTAGTCAGTGTAGCTAGCGTAACCACCGAATGCATCCTCCTAGGCTTACCTTAAGAACCTCTGTAACCGCGTAGCGAGTTTAGCTAGCGTAGCCACCGCCACCTTTATACCCTCTGTAGTGTTGTAGCCAGTGTAGCTAGCGTAGCCACTGCATGCATGCTCCAAAGGTTACTTCTATACCCTCAGTAGTCGCGTAGCAAGTGTAGCTAGCGTAGCCACTGCATGCATACTCCTAAGGTTACCTCTAGCACCCTGTAGTGACGTAGCCAGTGTAGCTAGCTAGCGTAGCCACTGAATGCATGCTCCTGGGCTTACATCCAGACCCTGTGTAGCAGTGTAGTCAGTGTAGCTAGCGTAGCCACTGAATGCATGCTCCTAGGCTTACATTCAGACCCTGTTTAGCAGCGTAGTGAGTGTAGCTAGCGTAGCCACCGCATGCATGCTCCTTAGGTTACCTCTATACCCTCCGTAGTGGTATAGCCAATGTAGCTAGCGTAGCCACTGAATGCATGCTCCTAGGCTTACATCCAGACCCTGTGTAGTAGCGTAGTCAGAGCATACTCATAAGGTTACCATCCTAGGCTTACATCTAGACACTGTGTAGCAGCGTAGTCTAGTAGCTAGTGTAGCCTCCGAACGCCTGCTCCTAGGCTTACCTCAAGAACCTCTGTAGCCGCGTAGCGAGTGTAACTAGCGTAGCCACCTCATGCATGCTCCTTAGGTTACCTCTATACCCTCTGTACCCGCGTAGCCAGTGAAGCTAGCGTAGCCACTGAATGCATGCTCATAAGCTTACATCCAGACCCTGTGTGGCATCGTAGTCAGTGTAGCTAGAGTGGCCACCGAATGCCTGCTTCTGGGCTTACATCCAGACCCTGTGTAGTAGCGTAGTCAGTGTAGCTAGCGTAGCCACTGAATGCATGCTCCTAGGCTTACATCCAGACCCTGTGTAGCAGCGTAGTCAGTGTAGCTAGCGTAACCACCGAAT
>CAIIXF020000073.1:0-35183 GCA_903813345.2 Owenia fusiformis
TCTGTTTAAGATATCATCAAGTTTAAGTTCTGAACCATCAGCTTTTGATCGAGTGCCTTTTTTCAAACTGAAACTAACATTGTCAATAATTTTTTTTAACTCTGAGGTATACTGAGCATAGAAAATATATTGAGAATTTTGGCCGAAACGCAAATCTGCAGAAAATAATCTATTACCAAAATACTTTGCAGGTCTAATATCTTTTATTCGTGCTTGTGAAAAAGTATTAGTACCATCAGGAAATAATGTTGGGAAAGACATTGCTTCATTATTTTGTTCTTGTAAAATTGGTAAAGGTTTTTTGTTTTCACCCGGTGCTACTGAGTAAATACTATCCATATGTAAATCTAACATTTCTTGGCCAATGTTACCTGGTTGGAGACATGTATCAAATAATACACCTACACTTTCATTGGCTATTTCTTCACTGTCTTTATTACTTCCTTCACCAACATCTTCATTCATTTTTGATATTGATTTAGAATATGTTATATGTTCTGATTGTTCATTGTCATTAAGTGGTGTTATTTGATTCCTGTCTTTAATATCAAGTAAATAATCAGGAACACATTTTTGGAAGTCATCTGATATAGCAACAGTTCGGTATAATGGGTTATTGTCAGCCAAGTATAGTAGTGCTTTCTTAACTTTTGTTATAGATACTGTTTTATACATATGGTGACCATCATATTGGAGTTTACGCTTCAATTTTACTTGAATGAGTTCTTCATCATGTAATGGCCGAGGTAATGATGTTACAGTTTCAACAATGTCACTTGCTACACTTATTACTGGACCTTTCATTCCAAATTGGCCTCCTTTAGGTAGATGTACAATTTTCATGAATGGTAGACGTAATGCTATTAGATGTTGTTCCAATTCATTTAAACATTTAAGTTCTTCTGGAGCATGTGGAACAGACATTTTATTACAGTGTGCAGTCAATGGCATTTCTCCTTTTCTGAGATATCTCAAACAATTGTGGCAAATCCAAGTTTCACTTTTTGGCGAATTACATAATGAACAATTTGGTTGACAAGTATTGTTTCTTTTATGCACATAAATATCAGAAATACATTTAGCTGCATTTTCTCTTATATTCTTTGAATCACTCAGTTTGTCTTGACTGTATTTCAAAACTTGGTGTCTGAACAAAAGTTTTTGACACACTGTACATACATATGTCAGACCATCACTTATAATGTTTCTGAATCTTAGAAGAGCATTGCTGAATTCACTTAGGTTCTGCCTCTTGGATAAATACTCTTGCTTGCTATGTCGTTTCTGACTTTCTACAAACTCAGGGTTTATGTCATATTCTGTGCGAACACGTTGTTTTTGTTTCTCTTTGAACTCAGGATTTGTGTCATATTCTGTGCGAACACGTTGTTTTTGTTTCTCTTTGAACTCAGGATTTGTGTCATATTCTGTGCGAACACGTTGTTTTTGTTTCTCTTTGAACTCAGGATTGGTTTCATACCTTTTCTTTTCATATCCTTTCATATAATCTTTCTGGCTTTCTCTGAACTCAGGGTTAATGTCATATTCTGTGCGAACACGTTGTTTTTGTTTCTCTTTGAACTCAGGGTTAAAGTCATATTCTGTGCGAATACGTTGTTTTTGTTTCTCTTTGAACTCAGGGTTAAAGTCATATTCTGTGCGAATACGTTGCTTTTGTTTCTCTTTGAACTCAGGATTGGTTTCATACTTTCTCTTTTCATATTCTTTCATGTATTCTTTCTGTTTTTTTCTGAACTCAGGGTTCATGTCATATTCTGTGCGAACACATTGTTTTTGTTTCTCTTTGAACTCAGGGTTCATGTCATATTCTGTGCGTATCCATTGTTTCTGTTTCTCTTTAAACTCAGGATTAGTGTCATATTTATTTCTTTGGTACTCTTTCATATATTTCTTAAGCTTTTCTGGTGTTTGTTTATAATTTATTTTACTTTCCTTTTTTTTACTTTCTTTATAATCTTCTGATACTTTGTATGCCATTCTTTGATGTTCTTTTTTATTTTCAGAGACATCTTTGTTTTCATTATATTCCTGTTTTATTTTCAAATTCTTTGCTTTTCGTCTTAATTCCTTCTTTGAACACTTTGGAGTTTTAGGTTCTACTGGAGAAATATTTGAGCTTTTTTTGTAAGAACCGGTTTCAAGACTACCTAATTCCATTATTCTACTTAATTGAGATATTTCGGGTGTTGATGAGTCAGAACTGGTTCTTTCTTCAGTATGAATTTTTGTTGCATTGCTTGCCTGCATAGGTTTTTCTTGAACTTTTGTCACTACATCATAATGAAGCTCACCAGAATGATTGAGGTAAAGTTGTCTATTATATGTATCGCCATAAACTGTCCATCTATCATAGCTATAAGTCAGTATTTTGACTTCAAACAAATGGCAACAAGCTACTATTTCTATCTGTGTCCCTATTGAATGCATCGTTTTGCTCATTATTTGATTCTCTAATTCTTCTGGAGTAATTCCAAGGGTTTTAGTGATGTATTGTTTGCAAATTGGATCACTTTTATGATCAACAATAAGTTGCCTAATTTGTTTGTGATTATCTTCTGTATTAGTCATGGAATATGAAATGGCTCTAAAAAGGCAGTCCCCATCATCTTTAACTTTTTTCAAAGATTTCTGTTTCGGAAAAGAGTGGAGTATTTCAATATCTTGTTTGGCATCAGCACGCATTTCTCTACGCTTCAAATTAAATCGTTTAGCAATCTCTGTTTTTTGTACCTTGTTGAGAGGAATAAAGTATCCAATAGGAATTTCTTTCTCACTACCTGGTACATTCATCACATCATCATCTTCTTTAATCATTTTTGGATTTGTGTTTGTATTTTCTTTACATGGCCTTTTCTTCACTGATTCACCCAATTGCTCATTTTGACTGCATTTTCCTAATAAATCACTTTCACTTGATAACTTCTCAGAAAAATTTAGTTTCCTTTTTGTCGATTTTGATTTAACTTTGCAATCAAATTTCTTGATTTCTTCAAGTTCATTCTTTCCTGGATCATTTCGACATTTAATCTTGCTCGATAAAGTAGACTGTTTCACAGCTTTACATTCATAAAGCATTATAGCGTCAACAATAAAAACGTTTTTTGTATCTGCTCTGTGTTGAATGCATTCTGCTAAGGACTCAGCTGTGTTCCATATTAACATTGTGATGGTTTCCAAAACGTTTGACTTATGAACAGTTGCTTTTCCAAATTCATGAATTCTGCCCTGTTTATCTCTACAGTGAGGATCAAATGAATAATACATGGTGGTGTCTCCCTTCTTTCTTTTTGTGACACACATTGTTGTATTAAGGAATGTTACTAGACAAGAGTCATGATCAGTGAGAGCTTGGTCTATAGCTTCGTGTATTGTCAACCCATGTTCATCTTCATCATAGTTCCAATATTCCAACTGTCCTTGTATTGGAGTAGATCTGTATGTGAATGTCTTATCATTGCAACTAACGGTTTCTGGAATATCGTATATACTGAGGTAGCCAGTGGGAGTTGGATTTTCTGTTATTATTCTTGTGTAAAGAATATTGCCTCTGTATAGAACGTCATCAATGAATGGAGCATCGATATGGCGATATGCTTCACTTTCTGACATCATTAAATAAGTCAAGGAATTTGCGAAACATTGTTTGCCTCCACCGATATCCTCAAATACATCATCATTCTGGGCCATAGTTCCCTGTACTATATCATGGACTTTCAGTATCTCTGTGCCTATCACATCAGTAATGACATCATAATGGTTTTGAGTTGAGTGATCTAGATATATACATCTGTTTTCAAACTCTCTGCCAAAAACTGACCAGCTGTTCATTCTATCATAGGTTATTATTTTCATTTGGAATAAATGACAGGCGGCAGCTATTTCGATGTCAGTTCCCCACACAGAAGATCTGTTCATATTTGTTGATTTAATATGTAATTCCAATTCTGGGTGAGACAAGCCTCTGGTTTTCTGGATGTATTCTTGGCAATTCTGATCATTTCTATGTGCCACTATTCTCTGCCGTATCGCTCTGTGATTGAACTCATCATTCGTGATGCAATAAGATATAGCTCTGAATAAACAGTTGCCATCACCAGTTATTCGCTTTAGGCATTCTTGTTTAGGCTTCATGTCTCGAATTTCAACATCAATATGTATAGGATCATTGGTTTTGGTGAAATATTTCAAATTGTGAAGGTTACACAACTGTAGTTTTTCCATATTCTGTAAAGGAGTGAAATTTCCAACAGGGCCACTTTTCTTTGACTGAATTATTGTTATATCATCAGAATTCTCACTTGATTTATGTTTCAATTCATGTCTAGGGTGTTCAGGCTTGTAACCACCAGTTTGAGAGTCTGCAATTTCAGTGTTTTCAAGTTCTTCATCACTTTCAAAAACAACTTTCATGGGTGGCACTCTTGGGCAATCATCGTTAAAAATATCTTCCATTTCATCGACTACTTTTAAGAAGTATGGATTCTCATTTTCTGTCTCTTGCATGTTTTCGGATGTTGTTTTATTTGTAAAATTTGATTCACGACTCAGATATTTTGCTCTTTTCAGTTCTTTTCTTGTTGAAAAGCTTTTATATTTAATTTCAGTGTCATCATTCGAATCCTTGGTTTCCATATTGATAGTTGGTACACGTAAAGAATTGTCTGATAAGTACTGCTCTAAGACATGATGTTGTTTTACTTCATCTTTCTTTGACATTGGTTCTGTAAGGTTTTCAGCATACACATGTTTATCTTTTTTTGAAATTAATTTGTGATTTTTCCTTCCAAGTTTACGACTGGATTGTTTAGATACGGTCTTAGTACTAGAATGCACCATTACCTGATTACGTTGTCTTTTCAATGATTTTGTCAAGTTTGATTTCAATTTCTTTGCAGTGGCTTTTTCCTGACCCCTAATCTTATTGACATAAAACTTGTTCATTTTTGAGATTGATCCAAGGACTGTCTTGTTTTCATCAATGAGAGATTTGATATCATCCAAAATGTTGACATTGCTTTTCAGTAAATCACAATTGACTTCACTTTCAGTAGTACCATGGGATTTCACACTCGGTTGATTGGTTGTTTTTGTCAATCGTCTGAGACTCTTCTTCAAAGATTTAGACATTTTACCTGGTAATAATAGTCTCGCCTTATCAGGAATATCAGAATCAGGTATAGGTTCGGTTAGAACAATGTTGTGTTTTGCAAGTGGAGAACCAGTAGCGTATGATATGGCAGCAAGATTTTCATATATATGACTATTTGAACATATGAATGCAGTATCAGAGAGCAAACACTTATTTTGACACAAGGGTGTAGGCCTTTCATTGATTTTACATAGTTCATCCATGTTTCTAAGATTACTTTGAAAAATTTCGACAGCACCTTCGCTCAAATTTATGTTTCTAAGGTCACTTTGAAAAATTTCGGCAGCACTTCCCCTCATATTTGTGATTTACAGTTTTTATGCACTATCAGTTTTTATGATCTCAAAATCTCTGTTCACAATTCTATAATTTTTCTGTTCTGACAATCCGTCATTTATTCTGTTCACAATTCTATAATTTTTCTGTTCTGACAATCCGTCATTTGTGCACTGCTTCACAATTCTACGGGAAATACTCAAAGTACACTCAGTATTTCAAGTACAGTTGTTCTGTTCAGACTGAATTGCTACGAACAAGTGTAGGAAAGATCGCAAATCAGATGCATATATGATCGAGACTACGAACGCAAGGTATATGCATATAAACCTTGCGATCATCAATGCCTCAGATGCCCTTCACTTGACAACTGAAAAACAGAAAAAAATCTGTGTCAGTTTGTATATTTTCCCCTTTATCACACCCAGTAATCAAAAATGGTTGAAGGGGCAATGCCAGAAAATTAAACAAATCTGCAAGATTTACCTTTTCACCAGAAAGTTTACAAATAAATTGCTGAATGAATAGGTACACAATATGGTAAAATCAGTAAGGTGTTTTACTTTCTTTGAGCTGATAAGATTCTAAGGTGTGAGATATATTTTAAAAAAGGCGCAACATCACCAACATGCAGAAATCAATCGTTTTGTTATAAATCAAGCAGTGGATGTCTACAAGATGAGTTCTAAATACAATAGATGACATCATCATCGCAAAATGAATGCCATTGCTGTTTTATCAAAATTAGTCAGAATATGTTATAAAAAAATTAAAATCGAACAGTGATTAAAAGGGGAGGGGAGTAAACTAAAATTACTCTCCCGCATTACTCACTATTACATTTTGAACAAATTTACAAACAGTAATGGCATTCATTTACTGATTATAACGACATCTATTAGTTTTTAAAACAGGTCCTGTAGATGTCCAATAGGCTACTTATTTTAAAGCAAAAGGATTTTTGCACACTAGTAATATCACGCCTTTTTAAATAGATCTCTCACTTGCGAAGATAATCAGTTAAAAAACCATAGTGCACCACTTCTTGTACCTATTCATTTAGTATTTTATTTATACACTTTCTGTTGAAAAAATAATTCTTGCAGATTAATTCAGTTTCTAGCAGAAATCATCTACTTCCCTCTCACTAATTTCCGATAGCTGGCTATGTTTATTTAATCAGAAATTTTGGTCAGTATCTACAGAGTATTTCATATGTATACAACCCCCTCTAAAATCATATATATAGCATTGTCACCATATCATGTTATATATCACTTGATTCTCAATTGAAAGTTACATAAGATTGCAAAGTTTCAGAATCCAGGGGTGTCCTTGAAAAAAAGAATGTATCAAAGGATGTAGGTACGGGAAAAATTTAGTTTCCGTATAGCACATTTCTAGCTGTTACCATCATGACAGTGTTCAGTCCACATGTCTGTGACAGTTATTCACAAAGATATATAGACAGGATTCATAGAGTGGCTAATAGGGAAGCCAGGGACCATGGTTCCACCTTTTTCATTAAAAATGGGTAATGGACAAAGTGAACAGATCACAGAACTGGGTCCAAAAATGCTCATAAAGGACCATGTACCCATACTTTGATACATTGTACACACTATATCTTTTTCCAGCGACACCACTTGATTGTGAAACTTTGCAATCTTATGTAACTTTTCATAACAAACAAAATGATATATAACATGATAGGGTGGTAATGCTACATGTATGAGTTTAGAGGGGGTGCATACATATGAAACACCCTGTACATACTTTTACAAGGACACAAATGTGTACAACATGTCCCCACCAATGGGTATTCCCAATAGATTTTTTTCATCCTGAATGGCTAACCTTAATCAGTTAAAAAGACAAAGTTTTAGGATAAAAAATCCAAAATGACAGTCTTGATATTTCCCCAGAATGTCCGAAAGCTAATCAATTCAAGATTATCATATATTTAGAATCATCCCTGAAAATTTGAAATCAATCCCATGAAACAGTTCTTCAAAAGACTTTACAGACAAGACTTTTGGTTGGAAAATCCAAAATGACCACATTAACATTTACCCAGAATGCTCAAAAACTAATCAGGTCAAGATTTTCATACAAAGAATCTTCCCTGAAAATTTGAAATTGATCAGTAAAAAAACTTCATCCGGAAATGAGTAGACAAGACTTTACAGACAAGATTTTAGGATGAAAAATCCAAAATGGCGACCTTAACAGTTACCCAGAATTCCCAAAAAGTTATCAGAGATCTGCATACAACGTATCATCCCTGAAAATTTAAAATCGATCCATCAAACAGTTCGCCTGGAAATGCATAGACAAGACTTTACAGACAAGATTCTAGGATGGAAAATCCAAAATGACCACCTTAACATTTACCCAGAATACTCAAAAACGAATCAGGTCAAGATTTCCATACAAAAAATTGAAATTGATACAAAAACATTTCGCCTGGAAAGGCATAAACAAGACTTTACAAACAAGATTTTAGGATGAAGAATCCATAATGGTCACCTTAACATTTACGCAGAATGCCCAAAAACTGATCAGTTCGGGATTAGCATACTAAGAATCATCCCTGTAAATTTGAAATTGATCTGCCAAACAGTTACACGTACACGTACATGTACACAAGACTTTACAGACAAAATTTTAGGATGAAAATCCAAAATGGTGGCCCAGATATTTTCCAAGAATGCCCAAAAGCTAATCAGTTCGAGATTATCATATAAAGAATCATCCCTCAAAATTTGAAATCAATCCGTCAAACAATTCGCCTGGAAATGCGTAGTAGACATGACTTTACAGACAATATTTTAGGACAGAAAATCCAAAATGGCCACCTTAACATTTACCAAGAATGCTCAAAAACTAACGAGATAACAGCAAAGCGTAGCAAATCCCATCAAACAGCCAAGGCTGTCATTTTTACAAAATCCTTCTACTACGTTATCAGATATATCAAAATTTGTAAAAATAACACATGCTTAAAAATGGCTACCATTTTCAAAATGGCCACCTTCTAGCCAAAGTTTCATTAAACAGTGTGCCATGCTTATGAGTATTCACATATCAAATATGAACAAAATCGCTCTATTACTTTTTTTGAGTTATAGTAAAAAATGTAAAATAAAATAACACACGTAAAAATGGCCACCTTCTAGCCAAAGTGTCATAAAACAGTGTGCCATGCTTATGAATATTTACATATCAAATATGAACAAAATCGCTCTATAACTTTTTGAGTTATAGTAAAAAACGTAAAATAACCCACGTAAAAATGGCGTTTATTTTCAAAATAGCCGCCTTCTAGCCAAAGTGTCATAAAAAGTGTGCTATGCTTAGGAGTATTCACATATCAAATATGAATAAAATCGCACCACTACTTTTCAAGTTACAGCAAAAATCGTAAAATAGCATGTAAAAGCCGCCATTTTTCAAGATGGCTGCCAAATGTTTCTTAAATATCTACATTTTTAGATTTATTATGTCTTATATAACTTCTTTACATTTAAAAAACATTGCTAATACAGTTAACATATTGTACATATGTTAACATTAACATATTGTACCTAAATTACTGTAAATTCATCACTAAAATGGCCGCCATTTTGAAACGAGCGGCAATTTTGAAAATCGGCTTTCGAGCAGAACTTCTACCCCCATAGGGCATATGTGTACAAAATATGAACAAAATCGGGCCAATGGTATTTGAGTTATTGCCCGGACGGACGGACGGATGGACAGACGTACGTACGTACGGACAGACAGACGGAGGCGTTCCCTATATCCCTCCGAACTTTATTCAATGGGATAATTAGGTCAAGAGTTTCATTCAAGGAATCATCCCTGAAAATTTGAAATTGATCCATAAAATGTTTCGCCTGGAAATGTGTACACAAGACTTGACATACAAGATTTTATGAAGAAAAATCCAAAATAGCCGCCTTAACGTTTATGCAGAATGCCCAAAAACTAATCCATTCGTGATTTGCACACTAAGAATCATCCCTGAAAACTTGAAATTGATCCATGAAACGGTTAGCCTGGAAACATGTTGACAAGACTTTACAGACAAAATTCTACAACAGAAAATCCAAAAATGGCCACCAATAAAAAAGCAGATATAAATTTTTGCCAATTTTTTCTGACAAAATTATCGTATACAACTAATGTCAAAAGTGACATGGGCTTTTACAATGCAAGATACCTGGAATTATTTATGAAGCTACTAAATAATGAAAACTCAAAAACACCATATTGATATGGTACCAAGTATTATCACTCACTGACTTTTCTTAAGACATTCAAAATGGCTGCCATGACTGAGCCAACATGTCCAAAATCTTATCAGATCTAGAATGAAGTGAGTTGAAGATGATAAAGAAGTATGTATCAAGTCGAAATTTTTTCTACCAGATCTGTATGTACCCAAAAGTTACCCCGGTAAATTTCAAGATGATATCTGTAGCGGTTTTGGAGAAAACTGTTGAACGTACAGACAGACGGACACGCCTAAACCAACGATATGGCCCCACACTATGTGGTGGGGACATAATAAGCACTGGTCAATAACTTGATACATCAATGACTGTAACTAACATCTTTCAAAGGTAGACAAAAATCAATTATTTCAATTTTTTTATTCCAGCAGTTAAAACCTCTTCAAATTGGAGTTTTGATATGGCAAATCTAACCATATTAGACATATGTGTTTAAAACAATGTCACCTTGAAATGCTTCTTATATTGGGTCCGGATGCCAAAATCATACAAAAGATTCCTTCCCTTGAGTTATGGTGACATCAATTACAAGACAATTTAGTAACTGAATCATGCAGTTTATGTCACTGAACCCTAAGTGAAATAAACTTTCATATGACTGCAATATAAGTTTGAGAAGCCTTTCTATGGTAGCAGAGTTTCAATTACATGACACCAACATGGCTGGAATTTGAATGTGAAACCTCTCTTGAAAAATGTTCAATGGAAACTAAATATTAAATCATAGGTTCTTGTCCTTTCTTTTAATAGATGAGGTTACAACTGTTCATGTTTACTTAGACAAACCAGAGATTAGAAAGCCATTAAAGACTTATAAAAGAATATAATTCAGACAATTGAAATTGCTTCTCAAAGTTTGATATAGTCATATTCTCAAATAATGAATCTTATAATTTCACATTTAGAAATAAACTCAAATTAATTTTTGTCAAAAAAGTTTTGTATATCGTTTAATGAATAGGACTATATGGTAAAATCTTTTAGTTTTTTGAAGTGATAAGATTCCAAGGTGTGAGATCTATTTAAACATGTAAGCTAAAAAGGCGCAATGTCACCAACCTCAAAATTCAATCTTTTTGCTATAAATGAAACAGTGAACACAACCTATTAGAAATATTAATTGATGACATCATCACAAAATGAATGCCATTGCTGTTTTTTCAAAATTATAATATTTTTTGAAAACATCATCTATTAGTACTAAAATCATGCAGACATCCTTTACTTGTTTTATAGCAAAACGACTATTGCACGTTGGTGGTGCCGTGCCATTTTAAATAGATCCCTCACCTTATAAGGTTATCAGTTCAAAAAGTCATAAGACACCTAACAGTTACATGTTTATTTCATAGGAAATTTTGGTCAGTATCCACATTCTTTCATTATCATTGGTCAATAACTGGAGATATCAATGGCTGTTACCAACATCTTCCAAAAGAACAGACAAAAACAATGTGTTTCAATCAGCTGAAACTCTTCAAAATGGAGTTTTGATTTAGCAAATCTAAGCAAATGGAAACCAACTATTAATAGATTTTTGTCCATTGTTTTAATAAATGAGGTAACAGCTGTTAATGTTTTCTTTAGACTGACCAGTGGTACTGAAAGATATTATGAAAGAATATAATTCAGAGAATTGAAATTGCTTCTCAGATGTTTAACACTGAAGTTGGAAACCTTTAAAGAGGGTAGGGGTCAGAAGGCAAATATTTATGATATTTTTCACCCCTCTCGATGAATCCCAATTTACTGAGCTTTGAATGAATGTTTTTGATTTTTCTGTCCAGGATTATGTAAACATACTTTTGTATGTTCATTATATACCATTCATTTAAACAATATGCACTGTTTAAAGGTAAGTAAAGCTTTGAAAGGACATTTCATGCTAAGTCTGGGTGACACTTTTATTGACTGGAGGTAGTAATCATTTGAGTGTTTTCACATAGAGCAAAACAAGTCTCCACTCTAATTAGTGCTTCTTTACTTTCATAAATGTTATATAGTTGCATACAGATAATAGTTTTGATGGAGACTAGTTTTGCTCTATGTGAATTTTAGAATTTTATGGAAAATTTTGCCTGCCATTTTTGTTGGTAATTCAAAATGGCCGGATGTCATTCATTCTACTTAGCAAATAAATTCTCCTAGATAATTGAGAAAAGTTTCAAAAATTAAGCTTCAAGACTAAAGAATGCCAAAGTTGTACAAACAATATGTTATAACTGTCATCTAGATTCAACAACAGATTGATATCAGAGCTTTTGACGGATATTGGTCTGATATTGCTTTAATTATACTATGGGTTATCGAGTTATAGAGATATAGAGATGACACTGGATTGATATCTGTCTGAAATTGCTATTATATTCGGCCATTTTTTGTGATATTGGTTTGATATTATGGTATTATTCCAATGAGAATATTTGGGTGATATTGTGTAGATATGAGGGTTGATATTGGCATGTTATTGGAATAATATGAGGCCAATACAAAGACAGGTCATATTGGAGTGCCATATAATTGATATTTGGCTGATATTACTATCATATGAGGAGAATATCTGACTCATATTTGGGTGATATTCGATTGATATTGGGATGAAATTGCTTTAATACTAGGTCAATATTTGGGTCATGTTTTGGTGATATTTGATTGGGGTATATTGCAATCAGAATATTTGGATGATATTTGGTAATGAGAGTTGATATTGGACTGTTATTGGAATAATATAAGGCCAATATCTGGGTCATATTTTGGTGATATTGGATTTCTATTTTCTACACGGGTGATATTGCTAAGGAATATTTTATTTAATTTTTGTTGATATGGGCCTGATGTTGGACTGGGATTGTCATCATATTATATAAGGCCAACATTCGGGTCATATTGGACCAATACTGTATATGGAAAATTCGATCAGAGAACAGTTTTCAGCTTTGATAAATTTTCTCACCCCTTTTTGTTCCAGTAAATATGTTTAAGGCTTCCAGGTACTGTTTTAGGTACTTTTTGTTCTCTTTCAGTGTTAAGGATGAAGGCCGAAACTAATTATCTCATTTTTGGCAAATTGCCAATTCACTATATATTGCAATTCCAACATCTATGAGACTAAATTCCTCCTGATAATGTAATATTTTGATCAAAAAGGCATATTTTGGTAGGAGATCATGTATTTTTACATTTGACCTTGACCTGGGAAATATGACCGCGACCTAAATTTTCATACACCTTTGAAACACATACATCATATAGATTAATAAAATACAGAGAAAAATTGAAAAAAAGGTGGGGCTTAAAATGGCCTTGTTTACCCAACTCCTTTGACTATAAATCAATGACTTTCACTTAATTAAACCATTAACTGCACAACTGCCAACTCCCTATTAAAACTGGGAGTTCCCCTGAGATTTTGAAAAAGCATTTCAGATTTTTAAAATAATATAGAGCACAGATTAGACCCATATTTAGAATAGATGCACTACATTTCATCTAGAAATGTGGTATCAAATATTGTTTATCAACTTTGAAATTTTAATTTTCTGCAAAAATGTGACTTCTAGGTCAGTAGATTTCCCAAAGACCCCATATTATAAAATTATGAAAAGGGAACTACCGTATTCTCTGTAATTACTGCCCGCACCCACCCTCTAATAAGTGCCCATCCCCGCTTCACAAACTTCAAGAAATATTGAGGAATGACCAAGAATTGACAAATATATCAGAAGAAATCTAATTTCCAAAGAATTTTCCATGAGCGATAATAGAATACTTATACTAAACTGCTGTAAACATGACGCATTTTGTAATTAGATGCATCCTCCCAATAAATATCTATCACTGGATGCTTTCCAAACCATACTAAACGAATACGGTCTCAAAAATGTCCATAATGAATGAAGGAAATGTTCAAGTGAAAAGATTTTATCAGCAGATATTTTCGAAAGTTTTGCGCAGATGTTATGCGCATGTCAAAAGGTCGTGAACTTTCTTGTTTCTTTTTAAGGCGACGTTTAAGTTAATCAAAAGTACAACGAATGGCAGCCATATTTTTTTGGGATAAAGACACATGCTTTATGTTTTCCTTGCATGTGAATGTACATGTATATCTTGACTAAAGAGAAATGTCAAAGTGAACATCACACATAAACGTGTTTTTCATAACTATGAATTGGATTTTATATATGGGCGCTTATTAGAATGGTCTGAAACATGTATTTTCAATTTTCTAAACGCCCTGATCTGGGCGCTAATTACAGAGAATACGGTATGTTTTCTCGTAATGAACAGATAATATTTCCACTTTTGCTAGACATATCATCAAATTGATATACTGTACTCTTGGTTATTTTCACATGCTACCATATTTCACGCTACTTTTTGCGAGTTTTGGAAAAATTGCAAAATATAATAGTCACAAAATTCCAATAGTTTTAATTCACAAAATATAATAGTCACAAAATTCCATTTCATTTGCATTTCAGGTTCTAAGAGATTGTAAATAAAATGAACATTCTTACAAAATGGCTCAAGATGAAGCCAAAATATCTGGGTGAAGGGAAAAGCATGGATTATATTGAAGTGAAAAGGGTCACTTAAAAAACCAGGGCACATTTTCAAAAGTCACAAATCTGCAAAAATTAATGGCTGCAAAATTTCAAAGAAACTTGAAATTAAAGAAATACAACAGCTGTGAATTATCAAAGTGGATTATTGCCTTCCCAACAAGCTCAAGTTGTTTCTGCACTCTACAGGATATGTCCAACAGTGGTTTTGATCATGTGTTCCAATCTTGGTTGGAAAGACATTGATAAATTTTCCAGCAAATGACAATATGAGGATAAGTGAAGACACCATTGTACATTGCTCCTTGAGGAATATAATAAATGAAATAGCAATTCTATTGTTACAGTTATAATGTAAAACAGCAGTGGATCTTAAAACAATACCATAATTGTGATCTACTCTAAAATTCCTTCAATTTGAGTATAATATAGCCATACTTTGAAGAGATCAGAAAATTATTATTTAATATTTCAACATTGCATTGTATGAAACCAGGTCAGTTATGGCCTGAGGTCTAACTGGGTGTAGTAGTAGTAGTAGTACTTTAGTATACACTTTTGCGAATTATTCAGAAATATTGACTAGGATTTTTGCAAGGGAACAGACTCTGATTGGTCAAACTTCAACCCTGCATTCATTATACATGTTCTAAGGCCTATCCTATGGTATATACGAACAGAGAAAATTCATTGACTTGGACAAAACTTTTAAAAACACAAAAATTCTGAACATGTGCATAGAGCAGATAACATTAAAAATAAAAATTACCTCGGTGTTAGAAATCAACTTTTCTGGTTTCAACACTGCACGAGCCCAGGTACCTGCTCCTCAGTCAGTGATCTTCTCAGGATAGCTAAAAAATTCAGAAAAGCAATTTTGTAAGTTCAACATGTCCACGGACTAACATAGCTGAAAGAATGTCAGATTATATGTCAACTAACATGCTGTATTCCTGACCAGTAAGATCTAACTCAAAACTACTCTATCCTCCTTAATGCTGTGGTCATATTTGCTCTGATTTCCACTACAGTGCCCGGCCGATTGAGTATTTTGTTCAAAATTGAATGCACCGGTGCTGAAATCTGAGCAAATGTGACCACAGCATTATATAGCAACAGTCATACAAAGCTAAAAAATTCAGTTTAGGCGATTTTGTAAATTCAACATGTACAACTGTGCGTGACCTTACTCAAAATGAAGTAAAACAAAATATAGCAATTATAACCAAAAGGAATCTTTATAAATATAAATATAAAAGGAATCTTTATAAATATAAATATATAAACAAGACACACTGTCAACAGAATCGCACCCTTGAAGAGAATACAGTTTTCTGGATAGAAAATCCAAAAGACCACCCTAACATTTACCCAGACTGCCTAAAACTAATCAGTTCTAAACTTTCATCCATAGAAACTTCTCTAAAATTTTAAGATGAATCCATAAAACCTAAGCCTCGAGAGACAAGTTTTAATGACAGAAAATCCAAAATGGCTGCCTTAACATTTACCCAGACTGCTGAAAAACTACAAGTAATCAGTTCTTAACTTTCATAGGTAGAAACATCCCTGAAAATTTCAAATGAATTCCTCAAATGGTTTGGCTGAAAACCTGTAGACAAGCCTCGACAAACAAGATTTTAGGACGGAAAATCCAAATAGCCGTCTTAACATTTACCCAGAATGCCGAAAAACTAACCAGTTCTAAACTTTCATGGGTAGAAACATTCCTGAAAATTTCAAATGAATCCCTAAAACGGTTTGGCTGGAAACCTGTAGACAAGCCTCGACAGACAAGATTTTAGGATGGAAAATCCAAAATGGCCATCTTAACATTTACCCAGAATGTCAAAAAACTAATCAGTGCTTAACTTTCATGGGTAGAAACATTCCTGAAAATTTCAAATGAATCCCTCAAATGTTTGGCTGGAAACCTGTAGACAAGCCTTGACAGACAGGATTTTAGTTCTAAACTTTCATAGGTAGAAACACCCCTGAAAATTTCAAATGAATCCCTCAAACAGTTTGTCTGGAAACCTGTAGACAAGATTTATCGGGACGCCCGCTTAGCCGCCCGCCCGTCAAACTGATCACAATATAGCACCCAAGGGTGTGATAAAAATAAACATAAGCGTACTTTAATGTTTAACTACACAAAAAGCTTTCTCCCATAAAAAGTAATTATTAAGTTATAAGTGAATTATCAAGATAATTTACCAGTGTGCAAAACCTACGTAAAATTCAAGTAAACTTCCAACATGGATTCAGGTGAAAGCACTCATGTGAAACCAAACTTGTCAACACAATAGAAAAAAATAAAGCTTGGGGCCTCGACAACAATAAACAAACAGGCATGTTGGTGTAAGACTTTTCCATGGAAGAGTTGAGACCTCTAACTTAAATAATTTTTGAGTTATAAGTCCCTCAATGTGACACCCCTTTTATTCACCATTTTGTAATAAAAAACTAAACGTATTTATGCTTATTGCATACATTTTCTTCAAAATAGGTACTCAGATAAAAATCATTCAAATATAGTTGACTTCCATCAAAATAAATCCCATAAACATAGCCTAGAAATAAAGTCTCACATTACAGAATTTTTATCAATTTATTTTACTGACCCCATAAACTGTTTCAATATGGTCATTTGATTGCTTATTTTTTAAATTCAAAGTAGTCACAAACAATTCTGTTTTGACTGTATTACAATGCATAGATAATAATAAAGGGAATATTAGAAGTTTAAATAGACCCTACAGGTAGGGTCTACTAAAAAAAAAATGTAAGCTTACCTAGAAATGTATTCATGAAAATAAGGCCAGAGTGCACTTTGGAATTTTTTTGCAATTTGAAAAGTAAACCAGTGGCAGTGAAAATTCTAGCCTAAGATACATGTTCAGGCCAGGGGGGGAGATTTCCCAAAGATTACCTTTGGTATTGGCACGCTCAATAACTACTTTTATGAACAGGCCATTGAAATGGATCTTCTAATGTTCGCTGTTGTTTTATGAGTATTCTCTACAAGTTTGGAGTAACTCTAATACCGCATCGTAGTTTTGAAATGATGATGTTGAACTGATGTTAAACTGAAATAAACGCCATCTCCACGATTTCAAATTTTACTTTGCGCATGCGCAGCACGGAGAGAGCTTGTGATCATGATCACATCCTGCAATTTGATTGGACATCAATGATGTCATCACCAAGAAATACCGTAGATTTATGGGAGCTACTCACTTCTGTGTTCAGGCCCATAGCCAGGGGGGAGCGGAAGGAGCGCCCGCTCCCCCCCCCCCGGCCAGAAATTCTTTCAAAATCATGCAGTTTTTCACCATTCTGAGCACCCCCCGCCCTTGGCAAAAGCTCCCCCTTGGTAAAACCACTCCCCCCAGGTTAATCCTGGCTACGGGCCTGCATGTTCATACACTCAAAGAATTAACAACCCTAGTGTACACTAATGCATCATTTGTGCAATAATGGAAGATGTAGGCTAGATGATGTGTGGAATGAGTTATGTTTATCTGAAAATAGATGTAGCACACGATCATGAAATTTCATCAAAGTCGAAAGTGCACCGCGACCTACAAAACTTTTAGAGCTTACCTAACCGCTCCAATCCAACTTATACTCCAAGTCCTACTCAGTCTAAATGTAAAGCGTACGCGAGCCTCGGTTACTAGCACCTACTCCTCAACAAACTTCACATTCACAAGCTCTCGATGTAATCCTTGTAACTTCTCTCTCTCAGAATTCAGCAAAATATTCTGCGAAAATAGCGCCTAAATAGCGCCTAAATACCACCTAGGTGATGGGCACCTAGGTGTCCTCATTGAAGTGCTATATTCAATTGTTTGCAATATTTTCGACTACAAATTATTATTCCTTGTCTATTTTATTTTATGTCAGGTTAATATGACAAGGGAAACAATGCTTAAGTGAATGTCTATATGGTTTAAAAAGGAATCATAAATCCAGGTGCCCCAAGCGACAACTAGGTGGTATTTAGTAACACCGGGTATACTACACACTAAACGAAAAAAGCTACCTAGTAAAAATCCCGGGTATTGATGTTCACTAGATAAAGTAAGATGAAATGTCACATCAGTAATCAGAACTATCGCCGTTCCTCAACATTTCAAGCTAGGTTTGAGTTATCTAATATATCCCCCAGTAAGGGACTTGGACTACACATTTAGATAAATTAGCTCATTTCTAGGTCAAGAGCAAAGTCAAAATCTAGGTCAAATCTAAGTTTTTTTCAAGTTTCTCAAATCCTGACACTACACTTAAATATTTTTGGCTGAATTTTTGCACACAGATAGATACTAGTATTCTATTAGTCTTAGCCTTTTGCCGTCTAGAGAAATTTTGCCTAGATTTTGAGATATTGAAGGTCAAAAAAAGGTCAAAAAACGTCTTTTTTCAACTTGCTTCAAATTGACCAAATTTTTTTTTAAAACTCATCTACAAGATCTCAGGATTCCAAATCTGACCTTACTTTTGACCTTTGACCTTTGGTTGACCTTCAGTGACCTCCGAAAGGTCAAAAAGTTGATTTTTCAAATCGATTTTCTGGATTCAAATTTAGGTATATTTATTCACAAAAGATCTTCTGAGGTCTAAAAAAGTAAAATTTGCAAGGTCAAAGGTCAAGGTCATCAAACGAAATCACAAACTGTGTTTTCTAAGTTTCTCAAAATTGGAGACTACAAATCAATTTTTTTACTGAAAGTCAGAATATATATTCCTCTAAAGGTTCTACACATATTAGCAGTTGACTATTTATTAAAATTTTGCTCCAGTTTTGAGATATTAGAACTCAAAAACTGAAAAAAGGTCAAATTTCAAAATTTTTCAAGGTCAAATTTCAACTTGCTCTAAATTGACCAAACTTTTTTTTAAAAAGCATCTACAAAATCTCAGGAACTCAAATCTGACCTTAGTTTTGAACTATGACCTTTAGTTGACCTTCAGTGACCTTCGAAAGGTCAAAAAAGTTAATTTTTCAAATTGATTTTCTGGATTCAAATTTAGGTTTCTTCAATCAGAAAAGATATACTGAGGTCTAAAAAAGTAGAACCTGTAAGGTCAAAGGTCAAAGGTCATCAAACAAGATCACAAACTGTGTTTTCTAAGTTTCTCAAAGTTTGTGACTACAAATCAATATTTTTGAATTAAAGTCAGGATATATATTCCTCTAAAGGTTTTACACGTATTAACCATTGATTATCTATTAAAATTCTGCACCAGTTTTGAGATATTGGACCTCAAAAACTGAAAAAGGTCTAATGTTGAAATTCTTCAAGGTCAAATCTCACATTGCTTCAAATTGACCAAACTTTTTTTTAAAAATCATCTACAGGATGCCTGAAGTTCATATATGACCTTGTATTTAAGATTTGACCTTTGGCTGACCTTTAAATGTTCAAAAAAGCCTACAGGGCCTCCGTAAGATTGCTTGCAATCTTCTAGTTATTTATTCTTCCTCCCTCTTTTTCTCCTACTTCCAACTAACTTTTAACTAGCTACTACATAGTCCTACTAGGGACCTGGGCTGAACTTGGCGGGAAAGGAATTTTTATCTAGGTCAAGGTCAAAGGTCAAAATCTAGGTCAAATCTAAGTTTTTTTCAAGTTTCTCAAATCCTGACACTACACTTAAATATTTTTGGCTGAATTTTTGCACACAGATAGATATTAGTATTCTATTAGTCTTAGCCTTTTGCCGTCTAGAGAAATTTTGCCTAGATTTTGAGATACTGAAGGTCAAAAAAAGGTCAAAAAAGGACTTTTTTCAACTTGCTTCAAATTGACCGGATTTTTTTTTAAAACTCATCTACAAGTTCTCAGGATTCCAAATCTGACCTTACTTTTGACCTTTGACCTTTGGTTGACCTTCAGTGACCTCCGAAAGGTCAAAAAAGTTGATTTTTCAAATCGATTTTCTGGATTCAAATTTAGGTATATTTATTCACAAAATATCTTTTGAGGTCTAAAAAAGTAAAATTTGCAAGGTCAAAGGTCAAGGTCATCAAACGAAATCAAAAACTGTGTTTTCTAAGTTTCTCAAAATTGGAGACTACAAATCAATTTTTTTTACTGAAAGTCAGAATATATATTCCTCTAAAGGTTCTACACATAATAGCAATTGACTATTTATTAAAATTTTGCTCCAGTTTTGAGATATTAGAACTCAAAAACTGAAAAAAGGTCAAATTTCAAAATTTTTCAAGGTCAAATTTCAACTTGCTCTAAATTGACCAAACTTTTTTTTAAAAAGCATCTACAAGATCTCAGGAACTCAAATCTGACCTTAGTTTTGAACTATGACCTTTAGTTGACCTTCAGTGACCTTCGAAAGGTCAAAAAAGTTAATTTTTCAAATTGATTTTCTGGATTCAAATTTAGGTTTCTTCAATCAGAAAAGATATACTAAGGTCTAAAAAAGTAAAACCTGTAAGGTCAAAGGTCAAGGTCATCAAACAAGATCACAAATTGTGTTTTCTAAGTTTCTCAAAGTTTGTGACTACAAATCAATATTTTTGAATTAAAGTCAGGATATATATTCCTCTAAAGGTTTTACACATAATAACAATTGATTATCTATTAAAATTCTGCACCAGTTTTGAGATATTGGACCTCAAAAACTGAAAAAGGTCTAATGTTGAAATTTTTCAAGGTCAAATTTCACATTGCTTCAAATTGACCACACTTTTTTTTTTAAATCATCTACAAGATGCCTGGAGTTCATATATGTCCTTGTATTTAAGATTTGACCTTTGGCTGACCTTTAAATGTTCAAAAAAGCCTACGGGGCCTCCGTAAGATTGCTTGCAATCTTCTAGTTATTATTCTTTATTAGGAGGCCCCATCGGGGGGCCTCCTATCAATTTTGTAGATATTATTAGGAGGCCCCATCGGGGGGCCTCCTATCAATTTTGTAGATATTATTCTTTATTATTATTATTCTTTATTATTTATTCTTCCTCCCTCTTTTTCTCCTACTTCCAACTACCTTTCAACTAGGTACTACATAGTCCTACTAGGGACCTGGGCTGAACTTGGCGGGAAAGGAATTTTTATCTAGGTCAAGGTCAAAGGTCAAAATCTAGGTCAAATCTAAGTTTTTTTCAAGTTTCTCAAATCCTGACACTACACTTAAATATTTTTGGCTGAATTTTTGCACACAGATAGATATTAGTATTCTATTAGTCTTAGCTTTTTGCAGTCTAGAGAAATTTTGCCTAGATTTTGAGATATTGAAGGTCAAAAAAAGGTCAAAAAAGGTCTTTTTTCAACTTGCTTCAAATTGACCAAATTTTTTTTTAAAACTCATCTACAAGTTCTCAGGATTCCAAATCTGACCTTACTTTTGACCTTTGACCTTTGGTTGACCTTCAGTGACCTCCGAAAGGTCAAAAAAGTTGATTTTTCAAATCGATTTTCTGGATTCAAATTTAGGTATATTTATTCACAAAAGATCTTCTGAGATCTAAAAAAGTAAAATTTGCAAGGTCAAAGGTCAAGGTCATCAAACGAAATCACAAACTGTGTTTTCTAAGTTTCTCAAAATTGGAGACTACAAATCAATTTTTTTTACTGAAAGTCAGAATATATATTCCTCTAAAGGTTCTACACATATTAGCAATTGACTATTTATTAAAATTTTGCTCCAGTTTTGAGATATTAGAACTCAAAAACTGAAAAAAGGTCAAATTTCAAAATTTTTCAAGGTCAAATTTCAACTTGCTCTAAATTGACCAAACTTTTTTTTAAAAAGCATCTACAAGATCTCAGGAACTCAAATCTGACCTTAGTTTTGATCTATGACCTTTAGTTGACCTTCAGTGACCTTCGAAAGGTCAAAAAAGTTAATTTTTCAAATTGATTTTCTGGATTCAAATTTAGGTTTCTTCAATCAGAAAAGATATACTGAGGTCTAAAAAAGTAAAACCTGTAAGGTCAAAGGTCAAGGTCATCAAACAAGATCACAAACTGTGTTTTCTAAGTTTCTCAAAGTTTGTGACTACAAATCAATATTTTTGAATTAAAGTCAGGATATATATTCCTCTAAAGGTTTTACACATAATAACAATTGATTATCTATTAAAATTCTGCACCAGTTTTGAGATATTGGACCTCAAAAACTGAAAAAGGTCTAATGTTGAAATTTTTCAAGGTCAAATTTCACATTGCTTCAAATTGACCAAACTTTTTTTTAAAAATCATCTACAAGATGCCTGGAGTTCATATATGTCCTTGTATTTAAGATTTGACCTTTGGCTGACCTTTAAATGTTCAAAAAAGCCTACAGGGCCTCCGTAAGATTGCTTGCAATCTTCTAGTTATTATTATTCTTTATTATTCTTTATTATTATTATTTATTCTTCCTCCCTCTTTTTCTCCTACTTCCGACTAATTTTCAACTAGCTACTACATAGTCCTACTAATGACCTAGGCTGAACTTGGTGGGAAAGGAATTTTTATCTAGGTCAAGGTCAAAGGTCAAAATCTAGGTCAAATCTAAGTTTTTTTCAAGTTTCTCAAATCCTGACACTACACTTCAATATTTTTGGCTGAAGTTTTGCATACCGATAGATATTAGTATTCTATTAGTCTAAGCTTTTTGCCGTCTAGAGAAATCTTGCCTTGATTTTGAGATATTGAAGGTAAAAAAAAAGTCAAAAAAGGTCTTTTTTCAACTTGCTTTAAATTGACCAAATTTTTTTTTTAAACTCATGTACAAATTCTCAGGATTCCAAATCTGACCTTACTTTTGAACTTTGACCTTTTGTTGACCTTCAGTGACCTCAAAAAGGTCAAAAAGTTGATTTTTCAAATCGATTTTCTGGATTCAAATTTAGGTATATTTATTCACAAAAGACCTTCTGAGGTCTAAAAAAGTAAAATTTGCAAGGTCAAAGGTCAAGGTCATCAAACGAAATCACAAACTGTGTTTTCTAAGTTTCTCAAAATTGGAGACTACAAATCAATTTTTTTTACTGAAAGTCAGAATATATATTCCTCTAAAGGTTATACACATATTTGCAATTGACTATTTATTAAAATTTTACTCCAGTGTTGAGATATTAGAACTCAAAAACTGAAAAAAGGTCAAATTTCGAAATTTTTCAAGGTTAAATTTCAACTTGCTCTAAATTAACCAAACTTTTTTTTAAAAAGCATCTACAAGATCTCAGGAACTCAAATCTGACCTTAGTTTTGACCTATGACCTTTAGTTGACCCTCAGTGACCTTCGAAAGGTCAAAAAATTGATTTTTCAAAATTGATTTTCTGTATTTAAATTTAGGTTTATTCAATCAGAAAAGATAAACTGAGGTCTAAAAAAGTAAAATTTTCAAGGTCAAAGGTCAAGGTCATCAAACAAGATCACAAACTGTGTTTTCTAAGTTTCTCAAAGTTTGTGACTACAAATCAATATTTCTGAATTAAAGTCAGGATATATATTCCTCTAAAGGTTTTACACATATTAACAATTGATTATCTATTAAAATTCTGCACCAGGTTTGAGATATTGGACCTCAAAAACTGAAAAAGGTCTAATGTTGAAATTTTTCAAGGTCAAATTTCACATTGCTTCAAATTGACCAAACTTTTTTTAAATCATCTGCAAGATGCCTGGAGTTCATATATGACCTTGTATTTAAGATTTGACCTTTGGCTGACCTTTAATTATTAGACTCCAGATTGAAAATCTGGAGTCTATTGTTTTTGCCTGTTTTCTTTATTATTATTATTATTATTTTTCTTTCTTTTTTCTTCCTCCTCTCCAAATTTCTCGTCAACTATAACAGCTAACTTAATCCAACTTTCATGGTTAACTAAATACTGAAACCGGCTTTCTGGGAAATTAGGTCAAATTTTTATCTAGGTCAAAGGTTAAGAACTAGGTCAAATCTTACATTTTCAACATTCTTCATCATATCTTCGTCAATATTCATCGTAACTCCTTCATCTTTTTTTCATCGTGTAGCTTAGAAAAAGGCGAATCAAAGATATGACATCAGAATTTTGATTACTCTTACCGATTTTGAGATATGGCGTCCGAAATGTAGGTCACGCCTAAACATGCTCCAAATCGAATGTGTGAGCTATGAAAAAGATGTAGAATTTTCTCAGGAATTCAAATCTGCAAACCAAATTTGGATCGGACTTCTGGTCCGGAAGTTATGGCGTTTTGAAAGCTCAAAAATCACTAAATTTGGTGCCTATGTTAAGTCAATGGGAAAAAAGACTTATTCGAAGTGTAAAATACAGGATATTGACTGAGTACAGCTTAACATAATGAATGCTTATAAAAGAAGGGGACCTCAAAAGCTACATAGCTTCAAAATTTGGACACCAAAATGCCTAGGTCAAAATCTAGGTCAAATTCATAGTTTTTCCTTATTTTTACGATTCTGACACTACACTTTAATAATTTACTTCAAAATTTTGTATACAAGTAGCAAAGAGTGTGCTAATAGTGTTAGCCTTTTGCCGTCAGAAACTATTTTGACCCACTTTTGAGATATGGTGTCCGAAAAGTAGGTCAAAATAAAAAGTTTTCCAGATTCAACGTATGAGTTATGAATTAAGGGAAGAATTTTCTCAGGAATCCGAATCTGCAAACCAAATTTCGATCCGACTTCCGGTTCGGAAGTTATGGCGTGTCCAAAAAGTAGGTCAAAATAAAAAAATTCCAAATTTAACGTATGAGTTATGAATTAGGGGAAGAATTTTGTCAGGAATCCGAATCTGCAAACCAAATTTCGATCTGACTTCCGGTTCAGAAGTTATGGCGTTTTGAAAATTCAAAAATCGCTAAATTTGGTGCCCCATGTTAATTCAATGGGAAAAAATATTTTTTTGAAGTGTAAAATACGAGATATAGACTAAGCACAGCTAAACATAATGGAAGCCCCTAAAAGAAAGGGACCACAAGACCTTCTTTTCATAAAAATTTGTACACCAAAATGCCTAGGTCAAAATCTAGGTCAAATTCAAAGTTTTTCCTTATTTTTGCGATTCTGACACTACAGATTAATTATATTCTTCGAAATTTTGTATACATGTAGCCAAGAGTGTGCTAATAGTGTTAGCCTTTTGCCGTCAGAAAGTATTTTGACCAACTTTTGAGATATGGTGTCCGAAAAGTAGGTCAAACTAAAAAGTTCTTCAAATTTAAAGTATGAGTTATGAATTAAGAGTAGAATTTTCTCAGGAATCCAAATCTGCAAACCAAATTTCAATCCGACTATTGGTTTGGAAGTTATGTCGTTTTGAAAGCTCAAAAATTGCTAAATTTGGTGCCCCATGTTATGGCAATGGGAAAAAAGATTTTTTCAAGTGTAAAATACGAGATAAAGACTGAGTACAGCTTTACATAATGAAAGCCTATAAAAGAAAGGGACCTCAAAAGCTAGCTAGCTTAACAATTTGGTCACCAAAATGCCTAGGTCAAAATCTAGGTCAAATTTATAGTTTTAACTTATTTTTGCGATTCTGACACTACACTTTAATTATTTGCTTCAAAATTGTGTATACAGGTAGCAAAGAGTGTGCTAATAGTGTAAGCCTTTTGCCGTCAGAAAGTATTTTGACCCACTTTTTAGATATAGTGTCCGAAAAGTAGGTCAACATGAAAGTTTCTCCAAATTTAACGTATGAGTTATGAATTAAGGGTAGAATTTTCTCAGGAATCCGAATCTGCAAATCAAATTTCAATCCGACACCCTGTTTGGAAGTAATGGCGTTTTGAAAAATTAAAAAATTGGTATTTTGATATCCCATGTTATGTCAATTATCTTTGTCACTATTCGGCGTTATTCCTTTATCTTTTTTTCATCATGTAGCTTAAAGACAGTCCTTTCATTATTGTAACTGTCTTTTTTGATTACTCTTACTGATTTTGAGGAATGGCGTCCGGAAAGTAGGTCAACACAAAAAGTTCTCAAAATTTAATGTATGAGTTATGACACAAACGTAGAATTTTCTCAGAAATTCGAATCTGCAAACCAAATTTCGACCCAAATTTTGGTTAGATAGTTATAGCTGTTTGAAGTCTCGAAAAGTCGATATTATGATATCCCCATGTTAAGCCAATGGAGACGAAGATAACCTACTTAAGAGTTGTCTAAATGTCTGTATTCTAGATGACTCAGCTTATTCTGAATGGCTCAGCTTACAGTATTTTGGATGACTCAGCTTAAAAAAAAGTTTAAATCTGGAGTCTTAAATTGAACTTGTTCAATTTACATGTCTAGTTATTTATTCTTCCTCCCTCTTTTTCTCCTACTTCCAACTACCTTTCAACTAGGTACTACATAGTCCTACTAGGGACCTAAGCTGAACTTGGTGGGAAAGGAATTTTTATCTAGGTCAAGGTCAAAATCTAGGTCAAATCAAAACTTTTTTCAAGTTTCTCAAATCCTGACACTACACTTCAATATTTTTGCCTGAATTTTTTTGCATACAGATAGATATTAGTATTCTATTAATATTAGCCTTTTGCCGTCTAGACAAATTCTCACCAGATTTTGAGATATTTAAAGTGTGCGCCAAAGTTTAAAACTGCGCAGGCGCACCGCTCTCGCTAAACTATATAAAGAGATTACCAGGTACACGATTCAGAGGTAAGCCAGGAATGCGAACGATCTTCGTCTCGTGATGATTTCCCATATAATCGTAACCAGGGAAGTTTCACCATTGAAATTGAAAATTATTATTAGATATACTTTGTAGATGTTATTTATGAAGCTATTTAGTGTTTGCATCAATCAAATGGCTCATTTTGAACATATAAAAAGTATTTGTGTTTTGTTTCCCAGGGAATTGTATTGTATGTAGTACACACATAAATACTAAATAGTGTACATTATACAGTACTTGAATAGCCTGGTTTACATAATATTGAAGGGCATGCTGATTACATGCTCACGAGTACATGGAAGGCCTAATATTGATATACGTAGCTTGCATACCTAAATAAAAAATAAACTCTTCTAATCCCCTAATGTAAACACGGCGGTATACGTAGCCCGATTTATCGGGGACTTTAAGGTCAAAAAAGGTCTTTTTTCAACTTGCTTTAAATTGACCAAGTTTTTTTTTAAAACTCATCTACTAGTTCTCAGGATTCCAAATCTGACCTTATATTGAAGGTCAAAAAAGGTCAAAAAAGGTATTTTTTCAACTTGGTTCAAATTGACCAATTTTTTTTAAAAAACTCATCTAAAAGTTCTCAGGATTCCAAATCTGACCTTTCTTTGACCTTTGGTTGACCTTCAGTGACCTTCGAAAGGTCAAAAAAGTTGATTTTTCAAATTGATTTTCTGGATTCAAATTTAGGTTTCTTCAATCAGAAAAGATATACTGAGGTCTAAAAAAGTAAAACCTGTAAGGTCAAAGGTCAAGGTCATCAAACAAGATCACAAACTGTGTTTTCTAAGTTTCTCAAAGTTTGTGACTACAAATCAATGATATATATTCCTCTAAAGGTTTTACACATAATAACAATTGATTATCTATTAAAATTCTGCACCAGTTTTGAGATATTGGACCTCAAAAACTGAAAAAGGTCTAATGTTGAAATTTTTCAAGGTCAAATTTCACATTGCTTCAAATTGACCAAACTTTTTTTTTTAAATCTTCTACAAGATGCCTGGAGTTCATATATGTCCTTGTATTTAAGATTTGACCTTTGGCTGACCTTTAAATGTTCAAAAAAGCCTACAGGGCCTCCGTAAGATTGCTTGCAATCTTCTAGTTATTTATTCTTCCTCCCTCTATTTCTCCTACTTCCAACTAACTTTTAACTAGCTACTACATAGTCCTACTAAGGACCTGGGCTGAACTTGGCGGGAAAGGAATTTTTATCTAGGTCAAGGTCAAAGGTCAATATCTAGGTCAAATCTAAGTTTTTTTCAAGTTTCTCAAATCCTGACACTACACTTCAATATTTTTGGCTGAATTTTTGCATACAGATAGATATTAGTATTCTATTAGTCTTAGCTTTTTGCCGTCTAGAGAAATTTTGCCTAGATTTTGAGATATTGAAGGTCAAAAAAAGGTCAAAAAAAGGTCTTTTTTCAACTTGCTTCAAATTGACCAAATTTTTTTTTAAAACTCATCTACAAGTTCACAGGATTCTAAATCTAACCTTACTTTTGACCTTTGACCTTTGTTTGACCTTCAGTGACCTCCGAAAGGTCAAAAAAGTTGATTATTCAAATCGATTTTCTGGATTCAAATTTAGGTATATTTATTCACAAAAGATCTTCTGAGGTCTAAAAAAGTAAAATTTGCAAGGTCAAAGGTCAAGGTCATCAAACGAAATCACAAACTGTGTTTTCTAAGTTTCTCAAAATTGGAGACTACAAATCAATTTTTTTTACTGAAAGTCAGAATATATATTCCTCTAAAGGTTCTACACATATTAGCAATTGACTATTTATTAAAATTTTGCTCCAGTTTTGAGATATTAGAACTCAAAAACTGAAAAAAGGTCAAATTTCAAAAATTTTCAAGGTCAAATTTCAACTTGCTCTAAATTGACCAAACTTTTTTTTAAAAAGCATCTACAAGATCTCAGGAACTCAAATCTGACCTTAGTTTTGACCTATGACCTTTAGTTGACCTTCAGTGACCTTCGAAAGGTCAAAAAAGTTGATTTTTCAAATTGATTTTCTGGATTCAAATTTAGGTTTATTCAATCAGAAAAGATATACTGAGGTCTAAAAAAGTAAAATTTTCAAAGTCAAAGGTCAAGGTCATCAAACAAGATCACAAACTGTGTTTTTCTAAGTTTCTCAAAGTTTGTGACTACAAATCAATATTTTTGAATTAAAGTCAGGATATATATTCCTCTAAAGCTTTTACACATAATAACAATTGATTATCTATTGAAATTCTGCACCAGTTTTGAGATATTGGACCTCAAAAACTGAAAAAGGTCTAATGTTGAAATTTTTCAAGGTCAAATTTCACATTGCTTCAAATTGACCAAACTTTTTTTTTAAAATCATCTACAAGATGCCTGGAGTTCATATATGTCCTTGTATTTAAGATTTGACCTTTGGCTGACCTTTAAATGTTCAAAAAAGCCTACAGGGCCTCCGTAAGATTGCTTGCAATCTTCTAGTTATTATTTATTCTTCCTCCCTCTTTTTCTCCTACTCCCAACTACCTTTCAACTAGGTACTACATAGTCCTACTAGGGACCTTGGCTGAACTTGGCAGGAAAGGAATTTTTATCTAGGTCAAGGTCAAAGGTCAAAATCTAGGTCAAATCTAAGTTTTTTTCAAGTTTCTCAAATCCTGACACTACACTTAAATATTTTTGGCTGAATTTTTGCACACAGATAGATATTAGTATTCTATTAGTCTTAGCCTTTTGCCGTCTAGAGAAATTTTGCCTAGATTTTAAGATATTGAAGGTCAAAAAAAGGTCAAAAAAGGTCTTTTTTCAACTTGCTTCAAATTGACCAAATTTTTTTTTAAAACTCATCTACAAGTTCTCAGGATTCCAAATCTGACCTTACTTTTGACCTTTGACCTTTGGTTGACCTTCAGTGACCTCCGAAAGGTCAAAAAGTTGATTTTTCAAATCGATTTTCTGGATTCAAATTTAGGTATATTTATTCACAAAAGATCTTCAGAGGTCTAAAAAAGTAAAATTTGCAAGGTCAAAGGTCAAGGTCATCAAACGAAATCACAAACTGTGTTTTCTAAGTTTCTCAAAATTGGAGACTACAAATCAATTTTTTTTACTGAAAGTCAGAATATATATTCCTCTAAAGGTTCTACACATATTAGCAATTGACTATTTATTAAAATTTTGCTCCAGTTTTGAGATATTAGAACTCAAAAACTGAAAAAAGGTCAAATTTCAAAACTTTTCAAGGTCAAATTTCAACTTGCTCTAAATTGACCAAACTTTTTTTTAAAAAGCATCTACAAGATCTCAGGAACTCAAATCTGACCTTAGTTTTGAACTATGACCTTTAGTTGACCTTCAGTGACCTTCGAAATGTCAAAATAGTTAAAATTTTCAAATTAATTTTCTGGATTCAAATTTAGGTTTCTTCAATCAGAAAAGATATACTGAGGTCTAAAAAAGTAAAACCTGTAAGGTCAAAGGTCAAGGTCATCAAACAAGATCACAAACTGTGTTTTCTAAGTTTCTCAAAGTTTGTGACTACAAATCAATATTTTTGAATTAAAGTCAGGATATATATTCCTCTAAAGGTTTTACACATAATAACAATTGATTATCTATTAAAATTCTGCACCAGTTTTGAGATCTTGGACCTCAAAAACTGAAAAAGGTCTAATGTTGAAATTTTTCAAGGTCAAATTTCACATTGCTTCAAATTGACCAAACTTTTTTTTAAAAATCATCTACAAGATGCCTGGAGTTCATATATGTCCTTGTATTTAAGATTTGACCTTTGGCTGACCTTTAAATGTTCAAAAAAGCCTACGGGGCCTCCGTAAGATTGCTTGCAATCTTCTAGTTATTTATTCTTCCTCCCTCTTTTTCTCCTACTTCCAACTACCTTTCAACTAGGTTCTATATAGTCCTTCTAGGGACCTGGGCTGAACTTGGCGGGATAGGAATTGTTATCTAGGTCAAGGTCAAAGGTCAAAATCTAGGTCAAATCTAAGTTTTTTTCAAGTTTCTCAAATCCTGACACTACACTTAAATATTTTTGGCTGAAATTTTGCACACAGATAGATATTAGTATTCTATTAGTCTTAGCCTTTTGCCGTCTAGAGAAATTTTGCCTAGATTTTGAGATATTGAAGGTCAAAAAAAGGTCAAAAAAGGTCTTTTTTCAACTTGCTTCAAATTGACCAAATTTTTTTTTAAAACTCATCTAAAAGTTCTCAGGATTCCAAATCTGACCTCACTTTTGACCTTTGACCTTTGGTTGACCTTCAGTGACCTCCGAAAGGTCAAAAAAGTTGATTTTTCAAATCGATTTTCTGGATTCAAATTTAGGTATATTTATTCACAAAAGATCTTCTGAGGTCTAAAAAAGTAAAATTTGCAAGGTCAAAGGTCAAGGTTATCAAACGAAATCACAAACTGTGTTTTCTATGTTTCTCAAAATTGGAGATTACAAATCAATTTTTTTTACTGAAAGTCAGAATATATATTCCTCTAAAGGTTCTACACATATTAGCAATTGACTATTTATTAAAATTTTGCTCCAGTTTTGAGATATTAGAACTCAAAAACTGAAAAAAGGTCAAATTTCAAAATTTTTCAAGGTCAAATTTCAACTTGCTCTAAATTGACCAAACTTTTTTTTAAAAAGCATCTACAAGATCTCAGGAACTCAAATCTGACCTTAGTTTTGAACTATGACCTTTAGTTGACCTACAGTGACCTTCGAAAGGTCAAAAAAGTTAATTTTTCAAATTGATTTTCTTGATTCAAATTTAGGTTTTTTCAATCAGAAAAGATATACTGAGGTCTAAAAAAGTAAAACCTGTAAGGTCAAAGGTCAAGGTCATCAAACAAGATCACAAACTGTGTTTTCTAAGTTTCTCAAAGTTTGTGACTACAAATCAATATCTTTGAATTAAAGTCAGGATATATATTCCTCTAAAGGTTTCACACATAATAACAATTGATTATCTATTAAAATTCTGCACCAGTTTTGAGATATTGGACCTCAAAAACTGAAAAAGGTCTAATGTTGAAATTTTTCAAGGTCAAATTTCACATTGCTTCAAATTGACCAAACTTTTTTTTTTAAATCATCTACAAGATGCCTGGAGTTCATATATGTCCTTGTATTTAAGATTTGACCTTTGGCTGACCTTTAAATGTTCAAAAAAGCCTACAGGGCCTCCGTAAGATTGCTTGCAATCTTCTAGTTATTATTTATTCTTCCTCCCTCTTTTTCTCCTACTTCCGACTAACTTTCAGCTAGCTACTACATAGTCCTACTAGGGACCTGGGCTGAACTTGGCGGGAAAGGAATTTTTATCTAGGTCAAGGTCAAAGGTCAAAATCTAGGTCAAATCTAAGTTTTTTTCAAGTTTCTCAAATCCTGACACTACACTTAAATATTTTTGGCTGAAATTTTGCACACAGATAGATATTAGTATTCTATTAGTCTTAGCCTTTTGCCGTCTAGAGAAATTTTGCCTAGATTTTGAGATATTGAAGGTCAAAAAAAGGTCAAAAAAGGTCTTTTTTCAACTTGCTTCAAATTGACCAAATTTTTTTTTAAAACTCATCTAAAAGTTCTCAGGATTCCAAATCTGACCTCACTTTTGACCTTTGACCTTTGGTTGACCTTCAGTGACCTCCGAAAGGTCAAAAAAGTTGATTTTTCAAATCGATTTTCTGGATTCAAATTTAGGTATATTTATTCACAAAAGATCTTCTGAGGTCTAAAAAAGTAAAATTTGCAAGGTCAAAGGTCAAGGTTATCAAACGAAATCACAAACTGTGTTTTCTATGTTTCTCAAAATTGGAGATTACAAATCAATTTTTTTTACTGAAAGTCAGAATATATATTCCTCTAAAGGTTCTACACATATTAGCAATTGACTATTTATTAAAATTTTGCTCCAGTTTTGAGATATTAGAACTCAAAAACTGAAAAAAGGTCAAATTTCAAAATTTTTCAAGGTCAAATTTCAACTTGCTCTAAATTGACCAAACTTTTTTTTAAAAAGCATCTACAAGATCTCAGGAACTCAAATCTGACCTTAGTTTTGAACTATGACCTTTAGTTGACCTACAGTGACCTTCGAAAGGTCAAAAAAGTTAATTTTTCAAATTGATTTTCTTGATTCAAATTTAGGTTTTTTCAATCAGAAAAGATATACTGAGGTCTAAAAAAGTAAAACCTGTAAGGTCAAAGGTCAAGGTCATCAAACAAGATCACAAACTGTGTTTTCTAAGTTTCTCAAAGTTTGTGACTACAAATCAATATCTTTGAATTAAAGTCAGGATATATATTCCTCTAAAGGTTTCACACATAATAACAATTGATTATCTATTAAAATTCTGCACCAGTTTTGAGATATTGGACCTCAAAAACTGAAAAAGGTCTAATGTTGAAATTTTTCAAGGTCAAATTTCACATTGCTTCAAATTGACCAAACTTTTTTTTTTAAATCATCTACAAGATGCCTGGAGTTCATATATGTCCTTGTATTTAAGATTTGACCTTTGGCTGACCTTTAAATGTTCAAAAAAGCCTACAGGGCCTCCGTAAGATTGCTTGCAATCTTCTAGTTATTATTTATTCTTCCTCCCTCTTTTTCTCCTACTTCCGACTAACTTTCAGCTAGCTACTACATAGTCCTACTAGGGACCTGGGCTGAACTTGGCGGGAAAGGAATTTTTATCTAGGTCAAGGTCAAAGGTCAAAATCTAGGTCAAATCTAAGTTTTTTTCAAGTTTCTCAAATCCTGACACTACACTTCAATATTTTTGGCTGAATTTTTGCATACAGATAGATATTAGTATTCTATTAGTCTTAGCCTTTTGCCGTCTAGAGAAATTTTGCCTAGATTTTGAGATATTGAAGGTCAAAAAAAGGTCAAAAAAGGTCTTTTTTCAACTTGCTTCAAATTGACCAAATTTTTTTTTAAAACTCATCTACAAGTTCTCAGCATTCCAAATCTGACCTTACTTTTGACCTTTGACCTTTGGTTGACCTTCAGTGACCTCCGAAAGGTCAAGAAAGTTGATTTTTCAAATCGATTTTTTGGATTCAAATTTAGGTATATTTATTCACAAAAGACCTTCTGAGGTCTAAAAAAGTAAAATTTGCAAGGTCAAAGGTCAAGGTCATCAAACGAAATCACAAACTGTGTTTTCTAAGTTTCTCAAAATTGGAGACTACAAATCAATTTTTTTTACTGAAAGTCAGAATATGTATTCCTCTAAAGGTTCTACACATATTAGCAATTGACAATTTATTAAAATTTTGCTCCAGTTTTGAGATATTAGAACTCAAAAACTGAAAAAAGGTCAAATTTCGAAATTTTTCAAGGTCAAATTTCAACTTGCTCTAAATTGACCAAACTTTTTTTTTAAATGCATCTACAAGATCTCAGGAACTCAAATCTGACCTTAGTTTTGACCTATGACCTTTACTTGACCTTCGAAAGGTCAAAAAAGTTGATTTTTCAAATTGATTTTCTGGATTCAAATTAAAGTTTATTCAATCAGAAAAGATATATTGAGGTCTAAAAAAGTAAAATTTTCAAGGTCAAAGGTCAAGGTCATCAAACAAGATCACAAACTGTGTTTTCTAAGTTTCTCAGATTTCGTCCTCATACTTCATTATTTCTTGCGATGAATTAAAATGTAACTAGATATAAGCATTCTCTACAAATTGCTCACTATATGTACGCGTTAATTTTTTACCGTTTTTGAGATATTTGACGTCAAAAATCGGTCATTTTTCAACTTGCATTAATTCGACCAAACCTGTTTTAAAAATCATCTACAAGTTGTCTGTATTAGAGATTTGACCTTTGGCTGGCCTTTGAATGTTCAGAAACGAATATAGGGCCTCCGTAAGATTGCTTGCAATCTTAGATCGTTAGATCTCTAGTTATTATAACAATTTGGAAAAAATGGGACGATCACTTACTAGTATACTTTGCAGGCAAGTAAAGACGCACTATACTTAATTTAGAAGAAAAAATCAAAAAAATCATTGAAACATGTTACTCACACGCTTGCTCAAATATGACACAAAGTTTAATTTGCTTTAATATTGAACCAAGAAAAAACTCACATAGAAAAAAGCTTTTGAAGTTCAGTGATCATTAGACATGCATGCACATGTTAAACAAAGTGCATGTTTTAAATTACTATTGATTTTAAATGAA
>CAIIXF020000074.1:0-35000 GCA_903813345.2 Owenia fusiformis
ATGTGCATAGCCCTACCTTGTAGTCGTGCCTCCCGATATCGTCTGACGCCCTACAACGCTGGCGATCTAACATTCGATTCAGTCGTGAGTTGATACAAAATCAACCAATCAGATTTTAGATAAATATTTCCAACTCGCGTTCGAATTGCGTTTTCCGTCGTGGTTTGCTTCCTCGTAGTTACAAAAACCGGTTTATTTCCGATTAGTCTACCACACAGGATTCATAATAAAGTGTTGCTCAGTTTCTGTGTTCCAGTGAAATATACTTTAAAATATCATACTACCGCGACTGCAAAAGCTTTGTGTATTAATAATTTCGTTTAGCAGACCGTTACAATACTATAAAACATGATCCACCGCATTATACAATTGTAATTGATAAAGGGTGCAAACCATTGGACATCGTCGTTTTTTTAATCAATATATTATTTGCTTGAGCTTTAGTCATCGCTTTCTGAGCGTTAACAAGTGTTTAAACGCTTTCATATGTTTTAACATCGTTGTACACTTGGGCCTTTGCGAATGTTTGAGTGGTTGCCTATGCTTGAAAGTAATTTGAGTTTTATCATACCTTTGAGTGTTTGCCTATGTTTTAGCCTTATTGTTTATTTGAGCATTATTTTATTTTCCGGTCGTATGTTTTAGCATATTGTCGTACACATACATATTGAACTTTCCATGTATTTCGACGCTTTTAAAGTACCATAACCGTGCAAGCCGAACGAAAAGGGCGAATGTGTAAAGAGCGTTCACACCCATATATAAACAAATATTGAGAGACCATTAACACGCATATAAGATGAATATTGAATGAGCGTTGACACTCATAATAACGACCATTGAGAGAACTTAGCTTTCACACCCATACAAAAACCATCCAGACGTCTTATCCGATAGTGTTGAGTCTGTTGATACGTAGCAAGAAATGGCAGAATCTTTAAACACTAGTTAGAGTCCATTTCACTGCTTCATTTCGTCAGTAGAACGGCAAAAATAAGAAATTGGGAGACCATTGTGCAATAATATATGGAAAAGTATATTCATAATGTACATGAATGACATTTGTATATTTCAGATTTTTTAGTTTTTTGTGCAATAAGCCTGTACCGTCTTGTAATTTGAAGAATTTCAGCCATGTTAATCTTATTGAAAATAACATGGCAGAGAAACATCCAAATATAAGAGGCCACACACTTTATAAGCCAAACTAGAAGCAATCCAAGATATACAAATGTCATTCATGTACATTATGAATATACTTTTCCATATATTATTGCACAATGGTCTCCCAATTTCTTATATTTGCCGTTCTACTGACGAAATGAAGCAGTGAAATGGACTCTACACTATTCTGATATTTTTTATTTATTTATTTATTGGAAACGCTTTTATTACAGCGGAACACAAATGGTTCTTCCAGACATTGGCAAAACATTTAAAAGCATATATCAGTTTACAGGCATTATATATAAGAAACTAAAACATGTTATTGGGTCTGGGGTTTATATACACATTTTAAAAGACCCTTTACACATTTATCGAACTTAAAAGCTTCTTCTTGTCCCCACAATGTAAAAATGTCCTCACCTAAGGCCCAACATGTTTTAATTTGCACACTGGCTGATAGAAGACCTGACGATAGTGCTGGATTACATTTTTCAAGAACATTTTTATAAAAAGTATTTCTATCATTACCAAAGAAAGGGCAAACAAAAAGTCTATGTTGGATGGTGTCTTTTACATTTTTATCACATAACGTACATATTCCATTTCCCTGTCCCCATTTTTCGTATTCTGTTTTTAAGCCAAAACACCCTGATCTAGCTTTGAACTTTAATTTTTGCCCATAGAAGTCAAAATCTGTGGTCAGGTAGTTTTTTAAGAAGGGATGGGGATTTAGACATCGATACAGTGAGAGTGAAGACTTTTCATTCAATGCAGATTTAAAATTATTAAGCCTTTCTTGATCTGATATTTTGATAAGGGCCTGATACCAGTCAATATCATCTCTGTAGATACCCAGCTAACAATTTTACGTTGTGATAACGTCGTCAGAATATATGTCTCAAGTTGTAGCAACGTTAAATATGGAACGTTGTAGGTACAGGAAGGTGTGGACTCGCACAGATGTTTAAAGAACGTTACATTTGACTTAAATATCACGTGTCAGGAACGTAGTAGCGACCTTAACAATTACGTCACCAAAATAACGAAAATGTAACGTACTTACATTACGTCATAAATACGTGGCCAATCTAAATTTCTGGTAACGTTGATATGGAACGTTGTAGGTACAGGAAGGTGTGGACTCGCACAGATGTTTAAAGAACGTTACATTTGACTTAAATATCACGTGTCAGGAACGTAGTAGCGACCTTAACAATAACGTCGCCAAAATAACGAAACTGTAACGTACTTACATTACGTCATATATACGTGGCCAATCTAAATTTCTGGTAACGTTGATATGGAACGTTGTAGGTACAGGAAGGTGTGGACTCGTATAGATGTTTAAAGAACGTTACATTTGACTTAAATATCACGTGTCAGGAACGTAGTAGCGACCTTAACAATTACGTCACCAAAATAACGAAAATGTAACGTACTTACATTACGTCATAAATACGTGGCCAATCTAAATTTCTGGTAACGTTGATATGGAACGTTGTAGGTACAGGAAGGTGTGGACTCGTATAGATGTTTAAAGAACGTTACATTTGACTTAAATATCACGTGTCAGGAACGTAGTAGCGACCTTAACAATTACGTCACCAAAATAACGAAAATGTAACGTACTTACATTACGTCATAAATACGTGGCCAATCTAAATTTCTGGTAACGTTGATATGGAACGTTGTAGGTACAGGAAGGTGTGGACTCGCACAGATGTTTAAAGAACGTTACATTTGACTTAAATATCACGTGTCAGGAACGTAGTAGCGACCTTAACAATAACGTCGCCAAAATAACGAAACTGTAACGTACTTACATTACGTCATATATACGTGGCCAATCTAAATTTCTGGTAACGTTGATATGGAACGTTGTAGGTACAGGAAGGTGTGGACTCGCATAGATGTTTAAAGAACGTTACATTTGACTTAAATATCACGTGTCAGGAACGTAGTAGCGACCTTAACAATTACGTCACCAAAATAACGAAAATGTAACGTACTTACATTACGTCATAAATACGTGGCCAATCTAAATTTCTGGTAACGTTGATATGGAACGTTGTAGGTACAGGAAGGTGTGGACTCGCACAGATGTTTAAAGAACGTTACATTTGACTTAAATATCACGTGTCAGGAACGTAGTAGCGACCTTAACAATAACGTCGCCAAAATAACGAAACTGTAACGTACTTACATTACGTCATATATACGTGGCCAATCTAAATTTCTGGTTACGTTGATATGGAACGTTGTAGGTACAGGAAGGTGTGGACTCGCATAGATGTTTAAAAAACGTTACATTTGACTTAAATATCACGTGTCAGGAACGTAGTAGCGACCTTAACAATTACGTCACCAAAATAACGAAAATGTAACGTACTTACATTACGTCATAAATACGTGGCCAATCTAAATTTCTGGTAACGTTGATATGGAACGTTGTAGGTACAGGAAGGTGTGGACTCGCACAGATGTTTAAAGAACGTTACATTTGACTTAAATATCACGTGCCAGGAACGTGGAACCTTCCTAAACGATGACTTCGCCAAAATAACGAAAATGTAACGTACTTACATTACGTCATAAATACGTGGCCAATCTAAATTTCTGATACGTTAATTATGGAACGTTGTAGGTACAGGAAGTTGTGGACTCGCACAGATGTTCAAAGAACGTTACATTTGACTTAAATATCACGTGCCAGGAACGTAGAACCAACCTAAACGATAACTTCGCAAAAATAACGAGACTGTAATGTGCTTATGCAACGTCACATATACGTGGCCAGTTTTAAGTTCTGGTACGTTAATTATGGAACGTTGTAGGTACAGGAAGGTGTGGACTCGCACAGATGTTTAAAGAACGTTACATTTGACTTAAATATCACGTGCGAGGAATGTAGAACCAACCTTAACAATGACTTCGCAAAAATAGTGAGACTGTAATGTGCTTAAGCAACGTAACATATACCTGGCCAGTTTAAAGTTCTGGTAACGTTTGTCTTGGACCGATGTAGGCACAGGAAGGTCTGGACTCGCACAGATGTTTATACAACGTTACATTTTATACTTAAATATCATGTGCTAGGAATGTAGTAGCAACCTTAACAATGACTGCAAAAATAAAATAACAGACTGTAACGTGCTAATGCAACGTCACATATACGTGGCCAAGTTAAAGTTCTGGTAACATTAACTATAGAACGTTGTAGGCAAAGGAAAGTGTGGACACGCATAAATGAGTATACAAGTTACGTTCGACTTAGATATCACGAGCCAGGAATGTAGTACCAACCTTAACAACGACTTTGCCAAAATAAAGAAACTGTAACGTGCTTGTCACATACATGGCAAATTCATAACTTCTGGTTACATCAAGTTAGGACAACACATGCAAGGAATGTTCTAGTAACCTTAATTATGCCGTCAACAAGATATAGTGATAGTAATGACTAACGTCCAGTTAAATGAATCATTACATGAACATAATTTAAAGTTCCTGTACAGGAAGATGTAGACACCGATGTTCAGTAAAATTATATATAACACACTAAGCCTAACATTTTCACATGTGAAGGTAAAACACAACTAACTTATGCTTTGACTTATTAACAAATGTATATTGTTTTTCCAATAATTAATGAGTTAATACACAAGAACTTTTTTGAGCATCCATATAGAGAATATTGACACACAGAATTGAACTTAAATATAATTACAGTCTCGTATGTCATCTATCAAAAATCTATCCTATCGTTAATAAGTTTTATTAAGTATTTTATTAACCCCTAAACGGTTAAGGGGGTGGGGAGATTTGCCGTTCTGGCTTGTCTTAAAATTGAATTAGGCATATTTTAACTAATAAATCGTGACTATATTGTATTTACTGAGGGATATACACTGTATCAAAAATCGAGCATTTAATAACTGATTTATCCTATACTTAGTAGATTATGAGAATTAAATATGCATTGAAATTTCCCATTTTTCCCCAAATTTTTTTTCACATTTTAAAAAAAAAGATTTTCACATTTTTTTCAAATTTTTTTTTCAAATTTTATTTTTCAAAATATGAGTTAGGCTATATGAGTTTGATAATCTCAGAAACTTAAAAAACCACTTTAAAACACCAAGAAAATGTGTATCTTAAGTATATTTTTGAATTTTGGAACTTTATAAGGTATATGACGTTCCAAGAACATCAGTAGGTATGAAATACATCTGTTATGTACGGTCGGTTTTGGATACAGGGTTTATCCCTCGGGAAATATGTGTATATCCCTTGGTCCCTGCGGTCCCTCGGGATATACACATATTTCCCTTGGGATAAAACCTGTATCCAAAACCTCCCAGTACATAACCCTTATATATCTCCCGCTCAACTCAGATATCAATTATATTCCCGCATGTTATTTACCTATAACACTACTAAGTATGGGATTAACCTTTGATGATATTTCGATATTTCATTTCCGAGATTGTGCCCAGATCTCGGCAGATCTATTCACCCCCTTTACTATGAATGTAATTATCTATAGCCTAACTGTTTAGGGGTTATATTATTTTTCTGAACGGGAATGAATAAATATTCTAATTTGAGCTTGAACAAATGCTCTATTAGTTAACATGGTATTGATTTTCAAAAAGCAATAATGACCATTTTAAGTTGGGAATAAATCTAGAAAAATTGCATGTTTCAGATATGAAGCCATTATATCTATGCAATCTTAAAAGTACTGTCCCGTTACTTGTTATAGAGATAACAATTTAATTCAAACTGGCTTGCTTCTCGGAACAGATATTGTTTATGCTAAGTGTTCATTTTTCCTTGAAAGCATGAGCTCTCATTGGTCCTCATCACTTTCCAAATGTTTTTTTCAAATGACTTGTACAGCTCAGTCGTTGTTTCTCTGGTTGCATGTTTAACACATTGCCATTTCTGCTTGTTTTTGGACATTTTCCTGGAAAAAATCAATCTATTGAAAAGTATGAAATGTAACCTGTATACCCACACCCACTCTGTATATTTTGCAGTGTCATTTTCAACCAAAATTGAGCTAGCGATCTATTCTTTACAATCTCAGATACAATATGTCTCAAAGGTCTACAATGTGTTGTAAATCAGTAAGTTATTGAGGATTAAAAGTGCGAAAATCGGGAAATTTTTTTAATTCTTCCAAATATAAATCTGGGAGCCATATATATAAATTAAAATACATAATTGTAAAATTATTTGGTAAAATACTCTAGTATTCCTGAAGTAAAGTCTGCACTTTATATTTTTAGAATAGAATGACAAGGATCTTGCTAGATTTGATTCTGCTGTAAACTTAATACAAGTATATATAAAATACTTCTATAATGAATAATAGATTAACCTGGACTTACCGAAGTCACTTTCCTCGCAACTCCCCAAGCTCAGAGGACTCTAGACTGCCTAACTTCCAAACCGTCAAATGTTCCATTCTGCTTGTACTGCTAGTTTGTCTGAAATATTTTAGAGACTTGTAGTATAAACATTTTATTAGTTGGTTATCTGAAAATGCACCTGAGGGTGTAATCTTTCTTCCACCAGATCTGATCTTTGTCTCAGGAGACTTTTTGGGACTACTCTGGGATAAAACAATCCCTATGCTCATCTGTTTATAGATCCCTAGTAGCTTTTTGTACTATCCTTTTGTATTTCTACAGTAGAATCATATAGCCAAAACATTCCTTCGTTGACTCTCATAATCTTCATCCAATGATCTAACTAGAGATCTATTTATTAAAATATTCTATTGGATAATAATTTGAAATGTTGGAACGGTAGGCAGGAAAGTAGATACCTGAGAATGACTCTTAACTTTCTGAGATAAAATATGGCAGGTCAACTTCGGGTCAGTGTGACACCTCTAGAAATAATATAGGCCTACCTGATTAGCATAACACCACTCATCTCAACACAGCCAAAATCATCTCAGGGTTATCATGGGTGAAGGCTACAACAATCCTGAAAACAGAATAGGTAGATGGGAAAATAGAGGACAATAGTAGTACTTTAAAAGACTGTTACTTTATTTTATACTTTTATTTCAAATTGTATTGATTAAGATAAGACCTTTAAATTGTGAATATGATGAGTAAATCTACTGAGATGTTTTAACATTGTGTCAATCAGGATTAAGTTTAAACCTTTTAAAAGAACTTAATTATATAGCAGTCATACTTTTAAAATTTGCACAGGGTGCCAAATTAAATAGCACCAAATTAAAGCAATTTACAGTATCTCATTTGCTGTGAAACTGTGAAAGTTAAATAATAACTGCATTAAATACAAATGAATACTTTCTGAAGCAAGGAGCCACAAATGATGGAAGTTAATTAAATCAAATGATGAAATAATATACCTGATTAGTATGAAACACCATCATCTAAACACAACCAACAAGGTCTCAGGGTTATCATGGATGAAAGCTACAAAAATCTGGTTCATCTCCTACTTCTGAAAACAGAGTAGAGAACTATTGTACACTAAGATGGAAAAACAGATGACAATAGTAGTTTTTTAAAGGCTGATAAAAGTTAACTTAACTTAAAAGAAATTAACTTTCATTGAATTCGATCAATAAAAACAAAGCTTAATTTCAGATTTGCTGAAGATGAAATATACTTTTAAGTGTCTATCAATTGTTAAAAGGCGTGTGCTTATAACAAACACCATTTCGATTAAAAAATATTAATATCAATAATCAGGCCCGTAGCCAGGATTTGCCAAGGGGGGTTCATTTTTCCAAAATTTCAAGGGGGGGTTCACATTTGACAATTTTGGCCCAAATATGGACAAAATCACTTGAGAAGTGCTCAAAATGGTGAAAACTGCATGATTTTGAAAGAATTTTTGGCCAGGGGGGGGGGGGGGGTTCGCCCGAACCCTGCGAACCCCCCCCCCCCTGGCTACGGGCCTGATAATCATACAGTTTCAAGGAAGGTTGAAGTTCACCTTTCAGTCTCCGTAAATTGGTAAAGGGTGTATGCTTAATATGCTTAATAACAGACACATTTCCACATCAAAAACTGTCAAAGGCGAACCTAAATCATAATGGATAATGTTTGATTTTAAATTAAATTCACAAAATTTTGCCAGGCATATGTTATATACATATTAATACTAGCCTAAATAAATTTCACCCTATGGAGACAGAGCCTGTGGGAAATATTGGGTGCGGCGCAAATGAGCGGAGGATGCGGAGCTAACGGTCATTTTTGAATTTAAAATTGGGATATTTCTGAAACTAAGCCGTTTTGGGACTTCAAATATACCAAAATATGTGTATTTGACACTAAATATCAATAAAATTGTGAAATTAGTAGTGCAATTCATTTTATAGCGACGCAGTATGCCTTAAACATTTCCCAGACCTATATATTTTGAGACTATCCTTTTAATACTGAGTCCCCAGCATTCATAAAAAATGGTGTTCAAGATACACTACCCATGCAAATTATTTTTGCATCTTGGAAGCCAGGCAGTATCTGTGTGGAGCTCCTCCGCACCCAATATTTAGAGGGGGCTCATATCTGAAAAACATTTCCGAATTTTTATAAAAGCACACAGATACTGCCTGGCTTCCAAGATGCAAAAATAATTTGTATAGATAGTGTACCTTGAACACCATTTTTTATGAATGCTGGGGACTCAGTATTAAAAGGATAATTTCAAAATATATAGGTCTGGGAAAGGTTTAAGGCACACTGTGTCGCTACAGACATGACAGAATGAATTGCGCTACTATTTTCACAATTGTATTGATATTTGGTGTCAAATACACATATCTTGGTATATTTGAAGTCCCAAAACGGCTTAGTTTCAGAAATATCCCAAATTTAAATTCAAAAATGACCGTTAGCTCCGCACCCTCCGCTCATTTGCTCCGCACCCAATATTTCCCACAGGCTCTGTCTGCATAGGGTGAATTTTGGAGCATAAATAAATGACATGTGAATTTGCTGAAGTGACGATTTCCCATGTTAAAAATAAGAGAATTTTAGAGAGACCATACATCATGCGATTTATCGCATTCTACCCCCACTTTAACAAAAACCTGTATGGGCCAGTTATCTACGCCTGACGTTGTTGGTCTACAACATTTCAGATTCAGGGAGTGGATAACAGGGCCAGACGAGTTTGGTTACCCCCACTTATGTTTTTTACAAATTTAAGTGGGGGTCGTAGAGTAGATGAGATTACAGTAAAATTTTGAATGTTTGGAACTTCTCTGAATCTAAAAAATAAGCAATTAAAGGACCACATTGAAACAGAACATGTAAAAATAGAAACATTTATACATGTTCTTACTTTTGTTTATTTTAGTTTGTTTTGTAGTTTAGCTATCATATCTGTGACCTCATATTTCAATGCTTCTCTGCCATGTTATTTTCAAAAAAATTAAAGAACTCCCTAAATATAGTATGCTATCTATTCACTGGTGATCCGCTCGATTACACTGGTTACCGAAACGGTTCGTTTTGGTAACAAAATGTCGGAACGTCGTAGGTACGATTTTTCTTTTTTCCTTATTTCACGCATTGTAGGCAGAATCCCCACAACATTTTTTCTCACAAACATGTATCAGCATCATATGTTTTAGAAAATGAACATGTTTGTGAAAAATAGGCATAGCTCAGAAGACAACAGAATCATCGATTTAATTCCTCACTTAAGTTACACAAACGGTTCGGGTTAAAAGTGCAGATCTTAACTGTTTTTCGAAAAACCGTTTATGTAACTTAAGTGAGGAATTAAATCGACGATTCTATTGTCTTCTGAACTATTTGTTCACAAACATGTACATTTTCTGAAGCATATGAAACTGATACATGTTTGTGTATTTCTGTATTTCTGCCATCATGATTATCTATCAGGCTAAAGATGGCAATCACTGACTCCCCGTGCAATGTCTATTCTTTGAAAGAGGTAGATCTAACAGAGATCACCATCAAGATTAAGATAACTGCATACACAGATATTGGCCAGATCGTTTTGTAGTAGGATCACAGGCTCAAAGAATAATACAGAAGATACGACACTAAATTGGAAAATTTCGAAAAAAAAGTGACCACTTTTCAAAACGTTCCTTATACAAAATGGTACCTGTTTCCCCGTGACAGATTTTGCACTTATTTTATAGCTGAGATCTTCATCTTTCTATTTCTACTTGTTTGGTTCGAGTAAATAACCTATGGATGCAGTTATTTGACTTTGAATACGGCGAATATTTTTCACGAGATCCGGACTCTTGTGTGTCCAAATATCATTGTAATGATGACGTCACATTTCTGGAACCACGGGAGCAACATTCAGATTTGGACAGACAAGAGTCCGGCGATAAAATATCACTGTTTTGGCCTCTTATCAACGCAGTATTGCTTGAATAATGGCCATTGGTGATAAAAAAGATAAAGAATAACAAGACCCTTCGAATGAGGTATGATTTGTCTCATATTTTTCAAAAATGGCTCCATAATCGTCATTTTAAGGACAGGGTGCATGTTGGGAAATTTTCTGCATTCCTCAATTGAGTCACATGTTATTTTTCAAACATGAATAACTCCTTCCCCACATTGTCTACATCTTCCAAGTTTGCACAAAGAATGCACTTGTGTGCCTAGAAAAGCCTTGTGAGAAGGTTTGTTTTGTAAAATGTATAAAAAATGAGAAAATTCAGTGAAAAAAATAAATTTTCCGATTTTTTTCACTGAATTTTCTTGTTTTTTATACACTTTATCAAAACATTCTTCTCACAAGTCTTTTCTAGGCACATTAGTGCACTCTTTGTGCAAAACTGGAAGATACAGACAAAGAAGGGAAGGAGTGATTCTTGTTTGAAAAATAACATGTGACTCAATTGAGGAATGCAGAAAATTTCCCATCATGCACCCTAGACTATATCCTATTTAGTCTGAATTATATTCAGACTATAAGGCACCTATGTTAAAGTTTGGTATTTCCAAATATTTGTTTACATAGGAAGTGCTATTCAAAATGGCCGATTGGGTAAAATTAATTTGCACATTTTTACTTCAACTAGCTTTATTTCCACTAGACAATATGCTGTGTTACTTTTTATTGCATTTAATTGTACCTTACTATTTAATTGAAATTTTGTAATGTTTATTTTATTGAAAAAATGTTTCCTCCAATTGATAATTTTGTGCAAAAAATTTCACTGCAATTTCCACAGGAAAGTAGTACATCATAACAGACTGACTTCTAGTCAGTCTGTTGGATACATACTATCATGCACCCTGACCTTAAAATTTGAAATTTTCTGAGGTGTCTCATCTTGAGGAAATATTATTGAGCTACTGATCCTAGTACTACAAAAGAATCTGGCCGGGATCTATGACTGCATAAACCATTTGCCATAAACACTTCACCATCCAATCAACACCTCTGCGCCAGATCACAGGGACCGGATCTGACTTGAAAGTCGCTGATGGTTAACTGACCCCTGGACCCCTTGTAATTGACCTAACGAAAATTATGAACCGGGAATTATGATTGAAAATCGTGATGAAATTGAAAATCAATAACATCGATTCAAATATCAGAATATTCAAAAGTTCATTTCAAAAATTATGAAAATTGAAACGATCCCAACTTTCACATGAGATTATTTGTGTTCTCGCTGCAAGTACCGGCCATGGAATGCTTTCATTTTAACCTTTGGTGATTGTGTAACATGCATGCATCATTCTTACCTTCGAAAGCTGGCAGTACGGCTCCCAAGTTGCTTTTAAGCAGCAATATCTTGAACTTGGAACTGTCCTCCATGTTGATTTCGACGCGGGAATTCCTCTATTTCTATTGGTTGATAGAACAGAATACGATAAAAAGCCGAACGAGAAATACATCAAATTTGCGATCGATGTACTTTCCGTTTGTAACGCTCGCCCTTGTTGAAAGGGACTAAAACCGGTGTAAAAGGGTAGGAGGTCCTATCAAATTATGGTCCTACTTTCCATTGATTTATATGGTGACCTAAATACAACTCTTTCCCTTATTATCGTATCCACAATCAGGGCCAGTAAGGGCAAAATTACAACGTCGGAGAAACGTTTTCTTTACATCATATTTCCACTCTCACTCTCAATTACCACGTTAAGTTCATCTGTGTGAGCCAACATATGCCTGTGCCTCCACCGATCAGTATTTAAAGTTACCACAACTCGAGGCATAAATGTATATTCGTTATATATTTAACATTTACTTCACGTCACAAATTAAACGAATTTGTTGAGACCACAACGTCTTTGTCACGTTCTTTTTCACATACATGTATATGTATTTTTCACGTTTAAAACCCGTTTCGTCAATGTCAAAATTAACTGTTTCGACAACGTTGCAAATAAACCAATTTCGTGAGGACATAGCGTCTTTTTGTAACGTTTCCTGCACTTACAAATATTTTTTTACATTTCAATTGAAAACACGTTTCGACAACGTTGAAATTAACCGTTTGCACTACGTTGAAAATGAACCATTTTGGTCAGAAAATGACGTCTTTGTAACGTGTTTTACAATTACAAATATTTTTCACATTCAAACCATGTTTTGACAACGTTACAATTAGCCATTTTCACTACGTTGCAAATGAACCAATTTGGTGGGAAAACAAGGACTTTGTAACGTTTCCTAGACTTACAATTATCTTTCACATTAAAAACACGTTACGACAACGTCAAATTTTACTGTTTATATTACGTAGCAAATGAAACAATTTGGTGAGAACTGCAACGTCTTTGTAACGTTTTCTACACTTACAAATATCTTTCACATTTAAAACACGTACGTTACGACAACGTCAAATTTTACCGTTTACATTACGTAGTAAATGTACCAAATTTGGTGAGAACGCAACGTCTTTGTAACGTTTTTTACACTTACAAATATCTTTCACATTTAGAACACGTTACGACGACATCAAATTTTACCGTTTATATTACGTAGCAAATGAAACAATTTGGTGAGAAGTGCAACGTCTTTGTAACGTTTTCTACACTTACAAATTTCTTTCACATTTAAAACACGTTACGACAACGTCAAATTTTACCGTTTACATTACGTAGCAAATGTACCAAATTTGGTGAGAACACAACGTCTTTGTAACGTTTTTTACACTTACAAATATCTTTCACATTTAGAACACGTTACGACAACATCAAATTTTACCGTTTATATTACGTAGCAAATGAAACAATTTGGTGAGAAGTGCAACGTCTTTGTAACGTTTTCTACACTTACAAATATCTTTCACGTTTAAAACACGTTACGACAACGTCAAATTTTGCCGTTTACATTACGTAGCAAATGTACCAAATTTGGTGAGAACACAACGTCTTTGTAACGTTTTCTACACTTACAAATATCTTTCACATTTAAAACACGTTACGACAACGTCAAATTTTACCGTTTATATTACGTAGTAAATGAAACAATTTGGTGAGAACTGCAACGTCTTTGTAATGTTTCCTGCACTTACAAATATTTTACACATTTAAAAAACGTTACGACAACGTTAAATTTTGCCGTTTATATTACGTTGCAAATGAACCAAACTGGTAAAAATTCAACGTCATTGTTACGTTTTTCACACCAGCACAAATTTCGAACTTTACTAACACATTACTACAACGTCATTTTTTAACCATCCACCGACGTTTTGCTGAATGTCACAATTTTACGTTGCTTTGACGTTTATATAACGGAAATATACAACGTCTCCAGTGAACTTATATACCACATATGAGTGACGTTACATGGACGTCACTGTTTGCTGGGTAACATCATCCAGTCCATATTTTGTTAGGATGGATTTTATGTTTGAAAAGTAAGGGAATGCTTTGCTTTCATCATTAGCACAGAAGCCATCATACATAGAATTAAATATCTTTTTGTGTAATGACCCTTCTTTGATATTACATTTTAGATATATAAAGTAATCTATTTGCCTTTTTTCAATGACATCAACAAGAGGTCTCCAGCCTAAATCACCTAAAAGTGCTTCTCTGGCTGGGCAACACCTAATTTGGAGAATTGATCTCCCAATATTATATTGCATTGATTTCATTTTATCCGTATTAGTTTTGTTTAACGTGAATATAGGACAGCCATGAAGAATGGCAGGGACAAACATTGAGTTGTACATTTTCTCCCCAAATTTGAGACGCATGACATTACAGTGTTTTGTCAGAGTGGAGACTATCATACCTTGAATTCGTTTAGATTTTTCAGCAAGGAAGTCAATGTGGCCAGAGTCTTTTAGAGACCGATCAAAATATATCGTTCAATGATTACGTATTTTGCTACTATGTGCAATCATTTTTGAATCAAGAGAGTTATTAAAATATTATGGGATGTTTTTTGCTTCATTATTTGTATGTTAATTTATCCCATGGTTGCAAGGATATAGATCGAATATCACATGATATTCATGAATATCATATGATATATATTTGATATGTGGATCAATATATTATATTTTAGCAAAAAGATCTCAAACCGTCGAATATCACTTTTAAATTATCGAATATCACGTCTTAACAAGTGATATTCGATGGTTTGAAAAGTGATATTCGATGCTTTGAAAAGTGATATTCGATGGTTTCGATTTTTTCTCAAATGATTTTTTCGCTGGTAATGATTTCCCGTGGGATAAACGGACAATCCTAAGGTTTTTCAAAAATATCAATTACATGTATATCCACTCATGGATACAAATATTTTCACTCATTCGCTGCTCTCATTCATGAAGATAAAAATATCCACTCATGGATATAAATGATATTTTTTCAAAACTATAGGATATTCCTATAATATGTATTCGTAAATTGAACTTCTGTACTTTTAAATGCACATTTGTGTTCGTCACTTGAGTATTTTCATTCATTGTTTGTATTTTCTGTTCGTTAATCTAATTCGTTTCGTTAAAACGTATATTTATGTATACATGAGTTTTATACTGACATACATTCAAAATATCTTAAAAGCATTTGTTAGTGACATATAAATAAATAAAATAAATAAAATGAGTTCATTTTGTACCTTTATCATTGTTTCTGAAAATATATTAATTTTATATCTACGAACTTAATGTGTCAAATTTATCAATGAATAAGTACTAGCCTTGGCATTTTTATTCTTTAATTGTCAAATTTATTTTCGTAACACGGTAATATGTTTTCGTAAAAGTGCACATTTATTGCTCGTATATATTGTCATTTGTATTCGTAAATTGCACTTACAGTGCGTATCAAACGCAACAGATTGTTATCTCGGAAAAGCACAAAACCAGTGATAACAGCATTGATTTCATTCAATGCACCATAAAGCCATGTGTCTCCTCTTTACAATGATATATCATTCATTGATATTTGGTCATGATCGGGCGAGTAATCATTCCATTTGCCAAGTAGGCCAAAATTAGCTTTTGACCAAGTTATAAACATCGCAATTGTCAGTGTACGGAGCCCGATGCAAAATTGGAAGAAAACATAAAAATGCTGACTGCATCCTTTCCATTCAATGTACCAAAAAGCCAAATTACTCCTCTTTGCAATGGAATATCATTCATTCACAGAGAGTCATGGCTGGCCGAATAATCATTTATTTTGCAAAGTGGGGCAAAATTCAGCTCGCACCGAAGTTTTAAACATTGCAAACGTCAGTACAAGGGTCATAGGGGCTATTGGAAGAAGGTGTGACAGGTGTAGCATAGACAGTTAAGTGTTCATACTGATTGCAAGAATACATCCTATACCCATCGAAATTGCCACCACTTCCTTGCACTTAAAGATGCGCTCATCTGTCCACGTCATGCATGGTTCAGCGCTGAGTCACCCGTGGGTTAAAGCAGAGAAAAGCAGCCCATGGGCAATTCTTTCTCGAGGTTTTGCAATATCTGGTGGAGGAATTGTGAGCACAGATGCTCCTGAGATAGCTCCAAAAGAAAAAGTCACAACAATTGAAGTCAGGGGAACTTCCATTGGCACTTAGCCCTTGCACTGATTTTTGCAATATCTAGAACTTGGCCCAGAGTCAATTTTGACCCACTGTGCAAATGGAAGGATTTCTCACCCAACCATTACCACATGTGAATGAATGATATATCATTGCAAAGAAGAGAGACGTGGCTTTATGGTTCATTCAATTTTTTGAGATTTACGAATTGTAAGCTGTAGTTGGCGAATAATATATTGTGAGTTACACATATTTCTAGTCCTTACAATCATAAAATGCACCCGATTTTAGTAATATATTTGTTGTTTATTTGATACATCATATATGCATTTGTAATTTCGGTATTTTATTTGTAAATGTTACATTAATATTCGTAAAAGGGAATTCATTCCAAACGAATAATATAGCAGTTATAACTCAATAGAATATAACCATTGCTGACATCTTTCTATCGTCCAAGTATATTTGACGATTTCGGCAAGTTGTGATCTATACTAACTCTGTATATTCATCGTTGGTTCTAAATCTACGTATGCTGACAATAAAACCACTCCGCGCACGCATTTTAACGTCCCCACCACATAGTGTGGGGCCATATTGTCGGCCTAGGTGCGTCTGTATGTCTGTATAACTGTCTGTCTGCCAGTTAGTTGTTATATGCCATAATTTTGTAAAAATAAATCAGCAAAAACTCATTATAAAATTTCAGGGTTGACTCTTAGTGTGCAAATCATCTGATTAGTGTTTTGGCATTCTGGGTAAATGTCAAGGCAGCCATTTTGGATTTTCCGTCCTAAAATGTTGTCTGTAAAGTCTTTACATTTTCAGGGATGATTCTTCGTATGAAAGTCTAGATCTGATTATTTTTTTTCCATTCTTGGTAAATGTCAAGGCAGCCATTTTGGATTTGCGTCCTAAAATCTTGTCTGTAAAGTCTTGTCTACCCGTGTTCCGGATCAATTTCAATTTTTTTGGGCTGGTCTTAGTATGGAAATCTTGAACTGACTAATTTGTTGGCATTTTGGGTAAATTTTAAGGTGGCCATTTGGGATTTTCCGTCCTAAAATTGTGGCGGTAAAGTCTTGTCTACTCATTTTAAGGATAACCATTTGACGGATCAATTTCAAATTTTCAGAGAAGGAAATCTGTATTTTCAACTGATTAGTGTTACACATTCAGGATGAAAAATAATAAAATATGCAATAAACATGATGTTCACACTAGTGAGCTTGTTTATGACGAAAACTACTATTATAGAGGCAATGATATATTATTGAATGCATTACTTGAATTAGTTTTATCCGCATAGTACGTAAACAGGCCAGAATATAGTCCCGAATGACATAATATATATATTCACACCCATACAAGTACACGCTGTAAATTGAAAGGTTTGAACAAGAGTATTCAGAAAACTGCAAACACTATGGATGTTGCGGTTAAATCTAACGATGCGAAAGAAAATGAAAACTTTGACATTGTAGCGTTAACAGCAATGATGTTACGATCATTGATGATGAATGTACATTGAACAATTGAGCAATCAAAGCAATTACGGAACACAAATGAATATTTAATTTGGCGATTTCGGCATTACAGTTTTAAGCTCTTCGCAATACTGTTTTGAATATTATATTGCAGTTGGAGAAATCGTTTTCACTCATCTTGAAACCAGGTAAGTATTTTTGAATCGTTTTGATGGTATTGATTTTTAAATTAAACTTCTCACTTTATTTTCTACTTCAAATACGATAGATCACATGACACTAACTGTAAGTTCTCTCAATTGTCCATTGTCTAAAAAGAACCTAATGGTACTATGAGGATAGCAAGACATCAATTAATATCATCAATCTGAAATTCATTCAAAAGTGCATTGCTGGCGCTTTTAAAGGCAAAACCATTGGTGTTACGGTAAATGCTCGGCGACAACTAAGTTAGGGAATCCATATATTCTTACTTGAAAAATAGCATATACTCTATTTATGTCAATGATTCTTCATTTTTAATATTTCATTAAGTTCTTATAAAAGTACACGATGTATTGATTTTAAATCATATTAAAATCATTTATAGAATAACCTTCGTTTAACCGTCAACATCGAATGAACCACATCCAGAAAGCCATGAGACAAGCTTCCCGATTGATGTTTTCCATCTTCGTTTTGACGGAAATAATCACGGCGGAAGGTAAGCGCATGGTTTTTATTTGGACACATCAAGAGGGGAATGACAAAATTACAAGAAACATGTACAGTTGACCTTTAATTATATGTTTCTAACAATTTCAAATATGATATCTCCCAAAAGACCAATGATACGTTATAGAATGATGAAGTTATGAAGGATCCATAGTACAGAAATGAGGGAAATTGTTTTATTCCACTTAACTAATAAGTATGATAACAACTATAGAAACATGAAAGAATTGAGGTTAAAATATTCATTTTTCCCGAATACATTAAAAGGCGCGATCCGAGAATAATACTCAAGTGTTCACAGGTTTCAAGTCGCTGTTTAAACACCTCTGCCTGTTTATGTAGCAGTAATACAGTATACAATTGTTGACCTCTCCAGAGGTCAACCGGCAAAATTGTATACCGAGACTGTAAACCGAGAAACTACTGTTGACAGAGACCGAAGGTCGAGGTCAACAGTGTTTCAAGGTTTACAGTCGAGGTATATGATTTTGACGGTTGACCGAATAGAGAGGTCTACAATTGTTTTGTTAGTCAGAAGAAACTAATAATATTATACGACAGTCATCAATCATGGCTTCATTTCACACAGATGTTGGCCAGATTGTTTTGTAGTACTGAGGATCATAGGCTCAAAGAATAATTCACAAGATACGACACTAAATTGGAAAATTTCAAAAAAAAATTGACCACCTTTCAAAATGTTCCTAATACAAAACGGTACCTGCTTCCCTGTGACAGCTTTTGCACTTATTTTATAGCTGAAATCTTCATCTTTCTATTTCTTCTTGTTTGGTTCGAGTAAATAACCTATGGATGCAGTTATTTGACTTTTAATACGGCGAATATTTTTCACGAGATCCGGACTCTTGTGTGTCCAAATATCATTGTACTGATGACGTCACATTTCTGGAACCACGGGAGCAACATTCAGATTTGGACAGACAAGAGTCCGGCGATAAAATATCACTGTTTTGGCCTCTTATCAACGCAGTATTGCTTGAATAATGGTCATTGGTTATAAAAAAGTTAAAGAATAACAAGACGCTTCGAATGAGGTATGATTTGTCACATATTTTTCAGAAATGGCTCCACAATCGTCATTTTAAAATTTGAAATTTCCCGAGGTGTCTCATCTTGAGGAATATTTATTGAGCTAATGATTCTACTACAAAATAATCTTGCCGGGATCCTATGTCATTTCACAATCTTTTCTACGAACCACGCCAGCAATAATTTTTAAGAAAATCTGAAGACAGTGGAAGCTAAACTCTCTGTTTTCGGCACACAACTGCGTACTCACTAGTAAATTAATGTTAATTTTGCGTTTCTATTTGTATTGTTGCTATGCTCGTCGTGTAGAAAAGTCAAAATATCACTTTCATCAACGTGTACAAAATGTCCGACTACCATGTTTTTTCTGTAAACATTGTGACGTCATATTTCCCATAATTCACAAGTGTAGTACAGTAACATACGCGGTCAATAATATGATATCCCATGATGCACAAGTGAGGTACAGGCAAAAATGTTGACCGCTAATTGACCAATCAGATGCGAGTATTTACACTGAGGTACTAACAATAAAGGTTGTCGCACATGTATAAAAAGGAGATTTTTATTTTGACAAATTAATTTCACATTAATTAAGTATCAATGTCTTATATATTTGTGTGTAAAAAAGAAATAAGGAAATAGTGACATCTTGATTTCACCATCACTTTTTAGCACACAGCATGGCTTATGAAATATCCTTCAAATGAAAGAAAGCAGTTTTAATTTTGTTTAACATAATTCTTTGGACAATTCACCCTCTCAATGTTTACAGAATCATTGTAAATGCGATATTAGAATAATACTCAAGTGTTTACGGGTATGAGGGCGTTGTCTATACACCTCTGCCTGTTTATGTAGCGATAGTATAGTAAAGATGTTTACAGAATTATTGTAAATGGCTAACTTTATCTCCAAGATGATTTCAATGAGCATGCATTTACAAAGCTCCCCTTATTTCTTAAACGTGGACTGATAATGTTGATTCGCATGGAGCAACTATATTATTTTTATACGGGAATCTTTTAATTTTGGCCAAACACTAACTTTTGAAATGCTTGTATTTTTTTCCTTATCGTAACCCATTAAAACGTTATCGTCACTCGGCAAATGCATGCATTAGCAATGTTGAGAAAATCATATTTTCTCTAATCTCAGATATCAATAAGCACATTCCAAACGGATATATATTAAGACGTCATTTGAACAACATTTGAACTACTAATACATTCATGAATGCTACTTCTACAATTCTAGAATGCAGAACTGATATACGTTGTTCGGGGTACGCTGGCAAGGTTGCCCAGACCAGAGACGGCATTACTTGTCAACGTTGGGACTTGCAGACGCCGCATAAGCATGGCTACGCTGACATTTACAAATTTCCTGACGCCACTCTCTCTAATGCAAGCAATTATTGTCGTAATCCCGACAATGACGAGGACGGGCCATGGTGCTTGACTATAGACCCTGGATTTAGATATGACTACTGTGACATCCCATTTTGTGGTGAGTTAATAACTCATAATAACCCTTAAAAAGTGGATGCTTTAAAGGTGTTACCCTTATGTCTGCAACCTTTTTCTTCAAAACACTTAATTGCAAGGAGGGGGTAATTTGGACCCCACCCCCAACCCTCTGCAATTTTTATTCCTTGTCTGATTTCATTATTGTTAGTATTATTGTAAACCTTATTCAATTACCTCTTCAGAAAAGTTTGATTCTCATTAAATAAGTAGCAATTCTCAAACAACACTGTACAATGTTGTTTCAGAACCGGTACTGTTCAGTGTTGTTTGAAAGGTGTTATACAACGTTGTTTTAGAAAAGGTGTTGTTCAGCGTTGTTAAACAGTACCGTTCAACAGTGTTGTAAAGCGCTGTTTAAACAACACTGAACAATACCGTTTAAACAATAGTGAACAGTACTAATAAAACAATATTGTACAATACAATACACAGCATAGCAAATGTAACTGTACTATCTATGTTCTGATGTGAATCGTCAATGTTTGTCTATTCAGGCCTTATGATATTGTCTATATTGGAATAGATCGGCACCAGTTAAGGCACCTCAAATATCCCTTATTACTTGCCCCTGGCATGGCCTGAACGCCACAATATACAATTGAGATAAACCTACTCTTATTTGATAACTCACACGTTTAATTTGGAGAATTACCTTTGTTTTGACCTACTTTTCGGACGCCATATCTCAAAATCGGTAAGAGTAATCAAAAAACGAGTTGCTTTTGGAATTAGCGTTTTTTCTAAGAAACATTATGAAAAACTCGGAGCGAAAAAACTGAAGGATTACTGAGAAAACTTGTAAAATAGTGAAAACACACGATTTGACCTAGTTCTTGACCTTTGACCTAGATAAGCATTTGACCTAATTTCCCAAAAACTAGGTCTCATTTCCTAGTTGACTATGTTAGCAGATTTAAAGTGTCTTTCTAAGACTTAGAAGGAGAAATTTGAGATTTCGAGCCATATGTCTCAAGAAAATGCTCTTACCTTTCTAGTAGGATGAGTTCAGGTGCCAAAAACAGCTGATCAAAGGATATATATCATTTTCTAATTGAAAATTTTTGTTGAGCCCTGCATTTTTAACACTGTTTTGACAGGAAGTCATACCCAAAATGAAAACTGAATAAAACAACATTTATCCTAAATGTACATCAAAATACTTACTCAGACATGCAAAATGTTATTATTAGTAGTAACGCTGATCATTTTTAAGAAATTTAAGCATGTAAATAAGACTTTTTTCGTCCATAATTAAATACATAAAGAATTTCTTCCTTCAGAAAGCTATGGCACTGTGGTGTAGTGGTTAGAGCTTTGGGCTTTTATTCCAAGAGATCTGGGTTCAAATCCCAAGGGTGGAATATGTTTTTATTCTTTATTTTTGTTTTTTTTTCATTTTGATCCACAATATTTCTAAAATAAATTTTTATATATGGCACTTAAACCATATTTAGTATTTCCAAGGGTTTTAATTTTTAGATGAAATGATAGAAAGTTACTTTAAGCAAGTCCTTCTAGTTGTCGAGAAAAAAGTGTTCGGAAAGAAATAAAGAATAACTAGACATGTAAATACAGGTTCAATTTACGACTCCAGATTTCAGACTTTTTTCAGCTGATTCATCCAGAAACCTTGTAAGCTGAGTCATTCAGAATGAGCTGAGTCAGCTAGAATATTCACATTTAGACAACTCTTAATAATGTTATCGTCCACTCCATTGGCTTAACATGGGGATATCATCATATCGACTTTTCGAGACTTCAAACCGCTATAACTATCTAACCAGAAGTTGGATCGAAATTTCATTTAAAGATTCTGATTCCTGGGATTCCTGAATTCTACCCTTAATTAATAACTCATACGTTAAATTTGGAGAATTTTTTATTTTGACCTACTTTTCGGACACCATATCTCAAAAGGGGGTCAAAATACTTTGTGACGGCAAATGGCTTACACTATAAGCACACGCTTTGCTACCTGTATACAAAATTTCGAAGCAAATCATAAAAGTGTAATGTCAGAATCGAAAAAATAAGGAAAAACATGAATTTGACCTAGATTTTGACCTAGGTATTTTGGTGTCCAAATTTTTAAGCTAGATAGCCTTCGAGGTTCCCTTCTTTTAAAGGCTTTCAGAATGTTAAGCTGTACTCAGTCTATATCTGGTATTTTACACTATTTTACACTCTCATTGACATAACATGGGGCACCAAAGCTTTCAAAACGCAATAACTTCCGAACCGAATGTCGGACTGAAGTTTGGTTTGCAGATTTGGATTTCAGAGACAATTCTACATCTTTTCCATAGTTCACACATTCAATTTGAAGGATGCTTAGTCGTAACCTACATTTCGGACGCCATATCTCAAAATCGGTAAGAGTAATCAAAATTCTGATGTCATATACTCTGAGGCCGGTACTGTCCTGGATGGAAATAGTCCATGGTATGAAGTTCCTGGAATGCTTAATAAAGGAGCCGATGACACAATAGAGGGCAGGGATGCCTGACCTAATATTTACATACCAACATGTCCAGTATTGTTTTTAATTATAACTGTTCAATATTCTTCCACTGTGCAAAATGTGCGGTTTCTTTCGTTTTATTTCAAGAGATTTGGACAAATTGTTTGTATATATCTCTAGAATCCCCCAAAATATAGTTAGATATGATATCTCTGATACGGACAAATTTGCGTATCGAACCAGTTCTACTTAACTATTTGATGGTATGCCACAGAATAGGTCCCATATTATACCCGTGGTAATCAGGAGATTTGCTAACTATATTATACATCTTCTATCTATACTCTTAAAACACTGACTATACTTTACTATTCATACAATATCGGACATGAAGACGAAGAGATACGCTGCATATTCTGTGCTAAAAACAGAAGATATCAGCTTATACTCTCACATCAGACTTCTTAAAACAGGAGATACGGTAACTATACGAAATGACGTCATCAAGTCTCATTATTTGCAACGCTTATTAGGTAACATCACTTATCTGGCTTATTAACAATTACTCCGGTAGTTAAGTCAATAAATAAACAAATAGGGAGAATCTGAAGCATATTCTTTATCTCTTGTTTATCAATAAAGTTTAATGTTAATAAAATAAAGAACTGTAATTTTAGCACTTAAGGTTATACGTAATTTACAGCATTCTTCGGTACATACTCTACTGTTAATAATAATTTATTATTCAATAATTAATCCGTATGTTAGGGTTAATAGATTAATCTCTACAGCTGATGGCTCTTAATTCCGCAAAAATAATTTGCAGAATAAGTTTTTTCATATATATTTAATTGTATAATGTCCCTCATGTTTAATTAACACTGTGTTAAATTTTTGATTCAATCAATTAAATCATTGTAAAGTTAATTTATGAATTTTTAATTAATTGGTTTACCTCTCATTTTTATTCCATTGTTTCTCTGTCACATTAAGTTGATACAAACAACATTTAAATCCCCCTCTAACACAGGTACAAACAACCACCTGTATTCACTTTGCCAACCAAAACAACAATCATGACACAGAACTGCTCAATATTCAATAAACACATTATGCATTTTATACAGACCCGTACCTAAGGACCCCCCTCCACGTGGCCAACAATTCTTTCAAAATCATGTAGTTTTTCACCATTCACATACATGTATTGACATTCCAGAGCATTCTATACATTATAAAGCGTTGCGCTTTTAATTAACATGACACTCATTAGATATTAAAAATAGCTTTGGCTAGGGGTTGCATCTCGTTTATTAATTATTAAGGACAGGACCCATTGTATTACATCAGATAATTTTTCAGTAGTGTAAATTTACGCATCATTTATGAACATCGGTAATAAGGTATGCCTACAGATGCATGTCTGAGTTGATTTGGATTACTAGTACATAAAATCGTAAAGACCGAGACTTAATGATATGTTGAAAAAACGTTCGATTGATTGAATGCATTAATTTGCACCATTAAAACCTCTATGTGAGGAGCCTCGAAATGTGGCCTGAAAAGGTATGAACTAATGCATGGAACCTATCGAACGTTGCACTTGTTTAAACTGTAATGACGTTTAAGAAGATGTTCACTGTATAGACGACATAGCCAGAATGCTTTCATCTCCCCCAAACACTACAGACCTATTCACTCACTCATAATCTACTCGCATTTGAAAATAGCGTTCGATTTTCGTAACGCTTAAAGCTACAATCTGTATGTAGAAATAATTTATATTCTAATTCGTTACACTCAAACGAATATAAATAAAACATATAATAAGTCAAACTTTAATCCCTAATTATCCCAACGAAAGAAGTTCGGTAGGGATATAGTGAAGCCCTCCGTCCGTCTGTCCGTCCGTTTTTCAAGATGGCCGCCGCTTTAAAAATGACGGGATATTTTCGCAAAAATCATACATTTTTCATTCTAAACCAAAGTAATTAATATTATTGTTCGAAATTTTGAAGGTATATTCGCAACATCTATCTATTTCACATATATTCTGTGTTTTTCATCCTGACCCCCAGGGGCCGTGTATGGGGGGTCAGGAAAACATAAATTTTCGCTAATTTTTATTATTATTTATTTTTATTATTACTTTTTATTTTATCATGTCTTTTATATTTTACTTTAATTTTTGTTACATTATTTTTCATTTGGAAATATTTGAGTGTACATGTTAAGGCTAGACAGCACTATAGAGCATCAGTCTAATTGTGTTTTTAAATCTTTAGCCAATCAAATTCAAAGATTAGTTAGCTAGAGAGGGAGTTGACCAATAGCATTCTGGTAAAGGATTCATATTGTTTAACAGTAGGTGTTAAATTAGTAAAAAAGTATTTACGTTTGGAACTGACAAGGGAACAAGATCTTTAAAACAAGTAATAATGCATTGTAATACAGTTTTTGATTAAGTTTGAGATAATATGAATTGTCTGCTAGTAAAGAGAAACAATAATGGACCGCTAAAATGGGTGACCGATCTGGATATGCTTGTGTAGAACTGATATAAAATAGACTTTGGGATGAATATATGTCAGAGTATAGTGGACAATTGCCGAATTCCTGTGAACTATTTTAATTCAATCAAGACTTTCGTAACAAAATCGTGAAGCTGTGTAAGGAGACGCAGGGCTCGTGCATTCAAGACCGTGTGAACGTACAGAGACGCAGACCACACCCACTCATGGCAGCATCTCAAGCAGGATTTCGCTATAAGTAATCTTATTGTTCTAGTTAAGTGATGTTCTATTGGTGTTCTGATCTTTGGTTTAGTTGTTTTTCTACCTTGTTCAGTTTGATCAAAGAAGAGTATTATTGCCGAGCGTTCCATTAGGATAAGTTGTCAGTGGTCGTTGTAGATATGTTATTGTGCTGTTATGAGATAGATTGCGTGATTGTATGCTAGGTAGAGATGGATTAGGGTAGGATGGTTAAGTGAATGTTGCTTTAAATCAAAAGTTAGTTAAATAAGATCGACCCTGTTGTGAGAAACAGTTGCTTATTCGTAACTTCGCGACACTCTTTGATTATGTAAATATTCACTTATAAAGATATCATATTTTACATTATATCTTACATATTAGATTTATATCATTATTAAAATAATATAATTTCTTTGTCTGTTGTTTTGCGTAAAGTGGTGAATTTGATCTAAGGTTTATTTTCAACAGATTGATTCAATTTCATTTAAAGCCCATATATTTAAGGGGCCATATCATAAGCTAACTATTGCTATCTGTTGAGAATACTTAGGTTCAAGTTGGGTTGAAGTTACCATTTCAATCATATTCTATTGCAACCATCCCCTCCCACAGTTAGTTCTATTTCAGTCCAGTTTGTCATTTAAAGGTGTCAGCCCCTTCCAGTATTATATTATTCCTTTCCATTAATGACCAAGCAAGTCGAAATTTAGTCGAATGAAGTTTGCCAATTTGATTCGTCGTATTTGGGAATCCTGGTGACAATTGTATACTCCAATTGGAGTATTTTTGATCTACTTCTTATGACAAAAATTCCCGAACCTTGTTCGGATTAATCCGGATTTTCTGACCTACTTTATCTTCCGAGATTTAACGAGTTAACATTCGCCTCATTTCGGAATCCTGGTGACAATTTTATACTCCATTGGAGTATTTTTGATCTCCTTTTTCTGGATTTTGCTCTCCTTATTATATTTTGACGACAAGCAAATCAAAAAGTTCGACATGAACGGGTCTCGATCGACTAACTTAGAGCATGGAAGCTAGGCACGTAACCCATGAGGCCAACGTGCTACCGATATGAAAGAACAAAAGTATTATTATATATTTATACTGAGCGTCAATTCAAAATGGTCTCTGCAACCTAAATCCAATCAAGATCTATCTATGTGTTCCTGACACGTTTGGGCGTCCGGAAATAGCAAGGTCTACACAAAGTTTGCACGCGAAATTGACGTAATTCATGACTGAAATCGGGAAGACGAAATTTGAGATTCACAACAAAATTGCTTGTGAAAACTATATACAAAAGTGTCATAGAGACTATAATCTACTTGGCTAAGGTTTTATTTGAAAATGCATTGCCTTCTTAAGCAGGTAGAGGGGCATACAGAACACGGAAGCAAATGCTATGTTGAAATTTTTCTAAAATTCAATTTGAACATGTTATTACATGCCACGTAGGCCAGTGTTTTACATGGGGATTATATGTAATTTACTTGTTTACATGAACGTAAATCATTACATGAAATCTGCATTCTTCCGGGTTTAATCTGGGTTTGTATTGTCTTATCGGGGCTTTTCGACTTTAAAACAAACCTTACCTACATGGATTTGTGTCTCGGGGACATTTTTGTAAATAGTTATTATAAACAATTCTTGAAGAATATCACATATTTTTGTCTTCCCGATTTCAGTCATAAATTATGTGCAAACAGTGGGTAGACGTTGTCATAACCGGATGCCAAAAACGTGTCAGAAACACATAGATACTCGAATGATGTTGATTGAACATCAGGATGCAGAGAAATCGTAATTTTACTGAGTGACTTCACGAAAAAATAAGCAGCACTTTAGGCCACCTTAAATACAATTCGTCAGTTGTATCCAGTTAGAATTCCAGCGTAATTAAAAAAAATTATTATATGGTTTTGCTTTGATTTTACGCTTAAAACATTTATAACTACATGTACGTCAACCTTATATTAAAACATTTATCATCTTTTCAGTTTTATTTAAATGTATTACTTTCTGGAGAACAGTCAAGGTTTAAATGTGCTACAATGAATCGGACACATGTAAATCAACATGGTTATAACATTGAACTCAATGCAGTAAATTAGTTATTTCTATGAATCACAGCGGGATTGGTTTCATTTTATATGATTGCCAACTCTGGCTGTATTTTTGTAAATGCTTTTGACTGCGGTAAATGTGAAACTGATACGGTTGTGTATTATTCAATTGTTTTATGCCTTGGTCACATTTGCTCCGATTTTCACTACAGCGCCCGGCCGATTGAGTATTGTGTTCAGAAATGTATTCAATTTTGAACAGAATACTCGCAGCAAAAGTGACCCAGGTATTATACATCGGCATTTCGAACATACTATTGTTGCATAACCACGACCTAGCCAATTTTAAAGGTTAAAACCATACTCCTTATTTAAATCCAACGATATAGTATGCGCCAAATCACTTCCAAAGTGGCTTAGTTAGTCTAAACCGATGTTGAGGTAGATTACTAAGAAGTGGCCCATGGTTATTATAGATTGGTTCATTGACTTTTCATTTTCACTTGTCTGCAGTTAAAAAGGTGACACGAAAGGGCTAAACGGCTTGCCCCAAGGTGCAACCGTCAAAAATATGAGTTTGAAAAAATCATGTTTTTCAAATAATAGCAGTGAGTATATGAAATAGGAGGCATATTTGATATTGATATGTATGATAGTCTATTTGGGTGTGGACATTTTTATTAAAAACAATAATGGTGAAGAATATATATTGCTGACCTTGAAATGCCATTTTAATTCAAAAGTCACTGTTGCTAATGATAATATTCCTATTTTACTTATTCAATGTTTTCTAAATGTTTTAATTACCATTATGTTAGTTTTTGGCAAAGTAAATAATTATAGGGGTCACACAAGGATCCACTTTATTTACAACTTTTTCATATTAAGTGATGATTTAAAAAATACTAAGTTTAACACAATTTTATTTTGTTAAATATTAAATAATATGATGGTATTGTGTTTGTTTCATTGTTTCAACTAAAAATCGCAATTCATTGCTCTTGCTCTTAGAGCTGCAGGACATATACCAGTGCAAAAAGTCTTCAATAAAGTTGATCCTTGTGTGAGCCCTATGATTATTTACTTTGCCAAAAATGAATATAACGATTATTCAGACGTCTTTATAGTTAGCATACCCTCCTTTAGGCAGCTTTTTTTGCGTCAAAATGAGAAGGATTTGACCTCAGAAATACGTCAAAAAGTTAAATCTTTTTCGCATTCCGCTTGTTACAAAAATGTTTTTACCACTTACCTTGCTCCTTTATTTTCTACACATCTTCCCCTAACCAGAAATTGGTTAAATTCATTGCCATATACACATGTAGTCATCTTTAGGTCCTTTTGACTTTTCTTTTACCCAATTCTGAAAATCCTGCCAAATACGCCAAATTGCCCTGTTTCTAGGCCTATGGTCACCTCAATTGATACACTGTAAGACTTTGTGAGATTGATTGACATGTGTCAGATATATGCTAATCAACGTAACTTTGGAAGACCTTTCAAATGATATATCATACTTGGTACCATATATCTTGGTTTTGGCTGTAGAGGGGGGACGGGATTTATTTGACACCCTGTATAAAAATCCTTTAATAGGTTAAATAGGAATACAATGATTGACTTTTGAATAAAAAGGCATTATACATGTACATATATATGTAGTTGTTGCAGTAAAATTACCACACCAAAGTGGACTATCTTTCCATATTAATATCAAATTGGCCTTCTATTTGCATTTTACTAAAATTATTTGTAACAAAAGTTTATTGTGATAAAGCAGGCAGTGATTTTGATACTTTTTTAGCTTGCAGACAGTGATCTAGTCGAGACAACATCTTGTAGTAATGGGTGTAACAGTGATGAGGCAGGAATTGATTTTATAAATGCAACTTTTGACAATTCCATTATTATTTGTCCAAAATTCTGCTTGGACGCCAAATTAAAAGATACCGATTTGCATCACATCAAGTTTAATTTGTTCACCGATGTTTGTCAGAGTGATACCTGTAGCAGCTGCACTAGACTGATATGCAACAAGATATATGTGAGCTTTCATTGCAACATTTACATTTAGAACAGTTACAATTTTACCTAGTCTGATAAAGAATTAAATAATTGAAGTGTATTTCTTTGAGTTTATTCAATTTGAACATTACTTTTACAATACAGATACCTTCGTTTTGAAACATTAGCAGCAATTTTATTTTCAAACGGTCGGTTTTCAACTTTGAATGTTTCATTTTTGTTCATAAAAAGTGTATTCTACAAAAGTCAATGTCATTTCAAGGTAAATGTCAATATTTAGGTAGTTGGCTTATTAGACACCTGGCCGTTGATTTGACCCTCCACAACCAATAATTAGGTGACCTGAAGTCAAGGTCTGAATGGATCAAGGAAATTTCAAGGTCAAAGGTCAATATCTAGCAAGTTGACGTGAGAACAATTGTGACCTTTGGCGACCAATGATAAGGTGATTTCAAGGTCAAAGGTCAATATCTAGGTCATAGGTAGTTGGCTAACTGTGGGTCTTCAGTAACATTTGATCACCAAAGATAAAGTGACATACGGTCAATGTCACTGTTTATGGGTCAAGGTCATCTCAAGGTCAGAGGTCAATATCTGAATATTTGGCATTTTGGGGATGCTGCTTCATGTGAGGACCCATTGATATGTGTTCTGAGGTCAAGGTCATTTCTACAAGGTCAAAATCTCTGTATTTAGCATTTTGAGGCCCTGGGGGCTGCTATAATCCTTGGCAAATCATGCTAAGGTGACATGAGGTCAAAATCAATATCTATGGTTCAAAATTATAGTAAGGTCAAAGGTCAATATCTTGGTAGTTGGCTCGTTTGAGGCTACAGTGACATTTGATCACCAATGATAAAGTGACATGAGATCAGTGTCATTGTTATAGGTCAAGGTCAGAGATCAATATCTAAATATTTGGCGTTTTGGGGCGGCTGCTGCACTTGACTCCATTGAAATGTGACCTGAGGTCAAGGTCAATCTAAGGTCAAATTTCAGAAAATTTCAAAATCTTAGTGTTTGGCGTTTTAAGACCACAGGGGTGCTGGCGTGATGTGTCCCTTGGCGACTCATGATAAGGTGACATGAGGTCAGTCATCATTTAATGGTTCAATTCGAGGGGTCATGTCAATTCAAGGTCAAAAGTCAATATCTAGGTATTAAGCCTTTTAAGGCCTTTAGGCTAGTTCATCTCATGCATCAGAAAAGGTCAAAAGTCAATAGCCAGGTATTTGCAATCATTTTTAAGGCCATGTGGGGCTGCTGTGACCGACTCGAACAGTAGATTGCTAGTATTATTCCGGGGTATTATTACAGATACACAAGAATATGGCGGGAGGGTGGCAAAATCGTCTATTTACTTTAATATTCAAATATGGCACTCTGTAAGGACCTGAGGGTTTCTTCGGTGAGTTGCGTGTTAATGCTCTGTGTGGGAACCAAACCTAGTACCTTCTAGTCTAGATTCTGATGCTCTACTGCCTGAACTAGCAGCCACGCTACAATTCCATCAAAAAGAAAACATGGACCGATATTGTTTTGTTTAGATAAATATGTCAAATCAATTTTCTACTACAATTCGGTTAGAGCAATATATTTTTTCAATTGACATTTCAAGTAATAGTCGATCATTTCTGTTTTATCATGTCAATTTTAATTAAATTTGCCAATTTGAAGTAAAATTATGACAGAAGAGAGGTTATCCAAATATGAGGTCATATTAATGACTGCACTCAGTAATGTTCAGTCAAGCTGACGAAGTTTTTCATGAAAGAGTTACTTTCTGTTGTGGTTCTAAATTGAATAAGTATAAGCGGGTGCGTTTTCAAAAATGCAAATTTAAAGCAGATTTCACAAAATTTAGTTATTGATATGTAGAGATAGTCCATTAGGGTATGGTTATTCTCTTAAAAACAATTATGGCACAAATTTGGTACTTCTGAATATATAATGCTTTTTTATTCAAAAGTCAATTATATTATTCTTATTTTGACTATCAAATGATTTTCATATATTTGAATAACCATTATATTCGTTTTTGGCAAAGTAAATAATAGTAGGGATCACACAAGGATCAACTGTATTGAAGATTGGTCATACTGGTATATGCCCTGTCTCTCTAAGATCAAGAGCAATGAATTGTGATTTTTCAGTTGAAACAACGAAACAAACACATAATCATTATTTTGTTTGACATTTAACAAATAATTTTATATTAAACGTAGTAATTTTTCAAAACGTCACTAAATATGAAAAAGTTGTAAATAAAGTGGATCCTTGTGTGAGCCCCATTATTATTTATTTTGCCAAAAATGAATATAATGGTAAGTGTAATATATAGAAAACATTGAATAGGTAAAATAGGAATATAATTAATAGCAACCGTGACTTTTGCATTAAAATGGCATTTTAAGGTCAGAAATGCATAATTCTTCAATATTATTGTTTTTAATAAAAATGACCACGCCCAAATGGACTATCATACATATCAATATCAAATTTGCCTCCTATTTCATATACTCGCTGCTATTATTTGAAAAAAATTTTTTTTGTCAAACTCATCTTTTTGACGGTTGCACCTTGGGGCAAGCCGTTTAGCCCTTTCGTGTCACTTTTTTGAGTGCAGACAAGTTAAAATGAATAGTCAATGAACCAATCTATAATGACTATGGGTCAAATCATAGTAACCTACCTCAACATCAGTTAATGGGATTTTCTGGAGTTTTGGCGCACACTAATAGGAGCTCATGGTAAGTATACATTTTAACTTTTATACAGTGTGTCCCAAAAAAAAGGAAACCAGCAACAGATTGCTTATTTCTCAAATATGAATAATGATAGGAAAATCTCACAGCTACCATCTGATAGATTATGATGTCCTCTTTCTTATGATACCAAAGTTGTCTATTTTCCTTCACGGATGACTGAGTTATAAGGGATTTAAGTGACCATGTCAGAAATGAGTTTGTACCACTTTCAGCCAAGTCAATTTCACCATCATAACAAAGGGATAAGTAACAACAAACATCAGGACATCACTCTTATACTCATTTATTCCAATTAAAATTACACATTTCAAATTTAACACCTTTTTAAATCCCAATGTCCATTCAAAGTTGTTTTAACCCCAGTGTCATCATCAGGGATGCAGTACGTGCGATGAGATCAAGGCCAGACATTTGCATTGAAAGGAATGGGGGTCATGTTGAAGGACACTCGGGTTAAAACAACTTTGAATGGACATTGGGATTTAAAAGGGGTGTTAAATATGATATGTGTAATTTAATTGGAATAAATGAGTAAAAGAGTGATATCCTGATGTTTGTTGTTACTTATCACTTTGTTATGATGGTGAAATTGACTTGGCTGAAAGTGGTACAAACTCATTTCTGACATGGTCACTTAAATCCCTTAAAACTCAGTCATCCATGGAGGAAAATAGACAACTTTGGTATCATAAGAAAGACGACATCATAACCTATCAGATGGTAACTGTGAAATTTTCCTATTATTATTCATATTTGAGAAATAAGCAATCTATTGCTGGTTTCCTTTTTTTGGGACACACTGTACATCTTTACAAATACTAGAAATCTACATGTTCGAGTGGATCACCAAGGGTCCCCACATAGCAGCAGTCTCCATAAAATGCAAAATACCTGTATTGATAACGTGACTTGTTGAAACCTCGTGAAACGCCAGATACCTAGATATGACCTTGAAATGACGTTGGCCAATACACATTGACTTTGACCTTAGGTCACCTAATCATGTGTCGTCAAGGGTCATTGTAGCCCCAAGGTCCTTACTACGCTTAATACTTAGATATTAATATTTGATCTTGACACAAACTTGACCCATTAACATTGGCCTTGAACTCAGTTCCCCTAATCATTGGTTGCCAAGGGTCACAGCAGCCCAAAGGACTTTAAATCACCAAATACCTAGATATTGATATTTTACATAGGAATGACCTTGATTCAGGTCACCTTATCATGCCTCATCAAGGGTCGAATCTCAGACCAAGGGTAAAAAACGCGTAAACCTATAGATATTGACATTTTAAAGAGAGAATCAGATCTAGCAAACAGTCTAACAAAAATTGTTTCAATTTTAGAATATTTCTGGCTTATGTTATTCCTCTTCATGCCTATTTTTTAAAAATCCCCAAAGTGCACACTTTATTTCAGGAAAACTAAAGAGTTTACAACAATGTATATTTTTTCTTTAAGAATGGTTACTTATTATTTGGGAGAATTTAAACAATTTTGCACTTTTAATCTAGATGTATTATAACCTCGTCAATTTGTAACATATCGTTAATATTTTGTGAGATATTGTATTTGAGATTGTAAGGAATAGATTGGTAGGTCAATTGTACATGTTGCTTGTAATTTTGTCCCCACCATATATCTGATTCTGCCTTTAACTTGGAATGACTTTGACCTTAGTAGAACGCTCACTGGCCCATCAAGTATGAGGGCAAAAGGAGATGTCGGGACCTACTATAAAGCATGTTTGGTCTGTCTGTCATTTTGTCTGTCTGTTGGGAGATCTCCTACACAATTTAACCTTATAGTAAGTTGGTCTCCGAAAGTCAGAGTTAAGTTCATCAAAGGTAAACGATCAATGTCTAGGTATTTGGCGTTTGATGATACTATGGCCCTTGGCGAATTATGATAAGATAAACCGAGGTCAACATTAATGTTTCTTGTACAAGGTCATCCCCA
>CAIIXF020000075.1:0-35000 GCA_903813345.2 Owenia fusiformis
CATGTACAGGTTTTTCTCTGGGACTTATTACAATTATTTTCCGTATACCTTTATACTCAATCAGCCAAGTAAACACTACAAATGGGAGAACTAATCCATAGAAGACCATAATTCTACACGTTCACGTACAAGTTTTTCTGACTTATTACAATTATTTTCCGTATACCTTTATACTCAATCGGCCAAGTAAACACTACAAATGGGAGAACTAATCCATAGAAGACCATAATTCTACACGTTTACGTACAGGTTTTTCTCTGGGACTTATTACAATTATTTTCCGTATACCTTTATACTCAATCGGCCTAGTAAACACTACGTATGCGAGAACTAATCCATAGAGGACCATAATTCTACACGTTCACGTACGCAACTTAACCTCCCTATTAACATTGAATGTCACAGCAGACAAAAAAGTTTGTTGGCAATTTTGAATGAAATATATAGGAATGTTATAAAGGAGGAGGGAAAGTATCGCAACAGAGGATTTAAACAGGTGCATATGTTAGGTCAGTGCATTACCTCCAGGAAAAGCACTCATAGAGTTGATAAAATAATTTCGACTTTGAGACAGGGAAGATGCAAACAACCAGCCCACATGTTTTTTCTGAAATGTTGTTCTGATTTTCAACCCCTTCCACCCCTGCTTTTTAATTTTTCTTGCATCAATATGTTGGGTTTTGACACACAGTGGGCCCTTTTAAAGGAATAAGTGATTCCTTCGGGGTTTTTAAAGATATCCATTATGGGTGACCAAAACTAGCTGAAAGCAATGGATCGCACCCAGTTTCCCCTAAGGGAAAATAATATGGGAAATATTGTTTTCCACTTTATCTAAATCTGTTGCGATACTTTCCCTCCTCCTATTACACATTGAATTATTTTCCTGTCATGTTACTGGTAGATGAGAAAAAGTCATTAATTATCACTTCACTAACCTCATATATCTTAACTATATGTAAGGTTTATTCCCCTGGCCAGAGGGATTTCAGATGTATCATGTTGAAATTGATTATATGTTCAATACGACCAAACCATGGTGGATATAATATGCTACTACATGCACTAGTTTTCTTTGACATCTACTAAGAATTTACTGAGAATTTTCAACAGGAAGTGTGAAGTTGTCTGGTTTAGATTATCACAAATACATTTCGGCAACCCGTTCAAATTAGGTGGATGAAGATGAGCTTGCAAGAGAAGTCGAGACCTAATAAAGACGGTTAAAAGGAATTTCTAAATAACGAGGCATGGCATTTAGTTTTGAAGTTGAAAAGATAGAAGCGGGGCTTCCATCTCCTTTTACTATTATTTAAATCTTGAAATTGGCTGACCAATTTTATGATCTGGTGAAAGGTTTTTCGAAAGAGCAACTCCATTGAAAATTGTTGATTTCTTAGCCAAAGCACTTGTTTGGAGGGGAATCTTATCATTCCTGTGACTCCTTAATGATCGCACTTGAATGTCGACCCATAAGATCTGACAAGATTACAAATGAAAGGAAGAAAGCTGTGACATCTTGATGTATATATTATATCTTACTGTACCGTCAGATGATGCAAGATGTAGCACATATTTATTATTAATTCACTTACATGGTTGTATTATGTGGGTGGAAGTAGCATCAGATGGAACTGCAAGATCTTAAATATTTGCTATTTTCATTAATTATCCAAATGCAGAAGTGCAGAAATGTGAGAAGTGTTTCCCTCTGAGCTAGCGTACATACGATTGCCGTACCAAACAATGGTTATATCTGCAAAATTAAACATTGATGCTTGATATGTAATTAGAGAGCATATCATGTAGAGCATATCATGACCAGACATGATTTAATATTCAACCATTTGAATTTTTCTGCTGAGAAAGAAGATGACATTATTCAGGATGATATAATTTTCAAGTTAGTGCATCCTCCAACCCTTCCCGAACGCCAAAACATCTCCGTCAAATTATATCGTATTTAGACTTTAAAAATGTTATTTAAAATCAGAAGGCTGTATTTATTTCTACCAAAGATTCAGAGCTTCACCTTCCGTTTCAATATCAGATTAAGCTTTCTTTCATTTATGTATTCACGGACTTTCCGCAAGTTTGTCATTTGAGCGACCATATACAGAGTAAGCCAAAAAGGTAACTTCGTCTTCCATAATGAATTTTAACTAATATTTAGCACAATTAAACCTTGTGCAATGTTCCTTCATTTTACTAAGTTTCGTATGTCTACGATGTTTGGTCACGATTTTATGGCTATTTTAAAAACATGCTCAAAATGCGGACAAATCACCGATATGAATCCATTAACTTTTATATTTGGAGCCATTTCATAGATACTGTCTACACTTACAACACTATGGGCATGGGTATAGTGAGAGTGGGTTTGTGGGCCTCGTGCAAACTCCCATTCTCCTTGAGCCCCCTAACAAGCCCTTCTTATCCCTTGTCAACAAACTAAAGGCCGGGAACGAACACCACTTTCAGAAAGGTGTAGCACATATTTATTATTTATTCACTTACATGGTTGTATTATGTGGGTGGAAGTAGCATCAGATGGAACTGCAAGATCTTAAATATTTGCTATTTTCATTAATTATCCAAATGCAGAAGTGCAGAAATGTGAGAAGTGTTTCCCTCTGAGCTAGCGTACATACGATTGCCGTACCAAACAATGGTTATATCTGCAAAATTAAACATTGATGCTTGATATGTAATTAGAGAGCATATCATGACCAGACATGATTTAATATTCAACCATTTGAATTTTTCTGCTGAGAAAGAAGATCACATTATTCAGGATGATATAATTTTCAAGTTAGTGCATCCTCCAACCCTTCCCGAACGCCAAAAACATCTCCGTCAAATTATATCGTATTTAGACTTTAAAAATGTTATTTAAAATCAGAAGGCTGTATTTATTTCTACCAAAGATTCAGAGCTTCACCTTCCGTTTCAATATCAGATTAAGCTTTCTTTCATTTATGTATTCACGGACTTTCCGCAAGTTTGTCATTTGAGCGACCATATACAGAGTAAGCCAAAAAGGTAACTTCGTCTTCCATAATGAATTTTAACTAATATTTAGCACAATTAAACCTTGTGCAATGTTCCTTCATTTTACTAAGTTTCGTATGTCTACGATGTGTGGTCACGATTTTATGGCTATTTTAAAAACATGCTCAAAATGCGGACAAATCACCGATATGAATCCATTAACTTTTATATTTGGAGCCATTTCATAGATACTGTCTACACTTACAACACTATGGGCATGGGTATAGTGAGAGTGGGTTTGTGGGCCTCGTGCAAACTCCCATTCTCCTTGAGCCCCCTAACAAGCCCTTCTTATCCCTTGTCAACAAACTAAAGGCCGGGAACGAACACCACTTTCAGAAAGGTGTAGCACATATTTATTATTTATTCACTTACATGGTTGTATTATGTGGGTGGAAGTAGCATCAGATGGAACTGCAAGATCTTAAATATTTGCTATTTTCATTAATTATCCAAATGCAGAAGTGCAGAAATGTGAGAAGTGTTTCCCTCTGAGCTAGCGTACATACGATTGCCGTACCAAACAATGGTTATATCTGCAAAATTAAACATTGATGCTTGATATGTAATTAGAGAGCATATCATGACCAGACATGATTTAATATTCAACCATTTGAATTTTTCTGCTGAGAAAGAAGATCACATTATTCAGGATGATATAATTTTCAAGTTAGTGCATCCTCCAACCCTTCCCGAACGCCAAAAACATCTCCGTCAAATTATATCGTATTTAGACTTTAAAAATGTTATTTAAAATCAGAAGGCTGTATTTATTTCTACCAAAGATTCAGAGCTTCACCTTCCGTTTCAATATCAGATTAAGCTTTCTTTCATTTATGTATTCACGGACTTTCCGCAAGTTTGTCATTTGAGCGACCATATACAGAGTAAGCCAAAAAGGTAACTTCGTCTTCCATAATGAATTTTAACTAATATTTAGCACAATTAAACCTTGTGCAATGTTCCTTCATTTTACTAAGTTTCGTATGTCTACGATGTGTGGTCACGATTTTATGGCTATTTTAAAAACATACTCAAAATGCGGAAAAATCACCGATATGAATCCCTTAACTTCTATATTTGGAGCCATTTCATAGATACTGTCTACACTTACAACACTATGGGCATGGGCATAGTGAGAGTGGGTTTGTGGGCCTCGTGCAAACTCCCATTCTCCTTGAGCCCCCTAACAAGCCCTTCTTATCCCTTGTCAACAAACTAAAGGCCGGGAACGAACACCACTTTCAGAAAGGTGACTATTTTCGCGCGAACAATGAATCACATATCTACACTAACTATTTGATGAATGTACTATATTCTGTAATTTGATTGATTTTTTGAAACCTTTTAAAAAACATCCCCTATACAATGAAATATTCAACCAATGGACATCAGCTTGGCTTCTTCAACACCCGCACCATTTCACCTTTACCAGTGGTCGAGGAGTAAGACACTATTTTTATTTATATTATCCAAATCTTATAATTACTAATGACTTCAGTGCAATTTGCTTGAATTGATTATTATTCTGCCTGGACATGATCACTTTATATGCACAACGTATTCATTACATTCTTAACCCTAATGGCTGTAAGCTTTTAATAACCTTTTTAAGTCACAAGGGGGGGGGGGGTCACTCGGACACGAAAATTGTTAATTTTCTATCAAAAAAATACTTTTTGGTGCCCAAAATGCTATATTTCCTAAAAAATAATATATTATCTTTCAAATAAACTAAAAGCCAAGGCAATGGCTTTTCGAGAACTGAAGTTAATGTGCAACATCAAAGATAGCAGGTATAGCGAAAACCAAATGACATCAAATGTACTTAGGTGGTTCAAAAAGTTTTGCAGTTGATGCCATAACTTCCATAAGGAAAATAGGACTTTTACAATGAAACTTGGTACACATATGTGTTATTTTGATTGGTTCTTGAGATATGGTTGCTATGGTAACCAGAGTGGTGGGTACCATGTTCAACCCGAAATTACGTTTTTCCAAATAGTTTTCTTGCTTGAATAAACTCTTTGTAAAGTGGCAATTACCAGGTGTAAGTGTCTTTGGGTGGCTATTTTTCTTCAAATTCTTCAATTTCTCTAATTGTCTCTATGACATCACAATAGACAAGTGACACGATAAGTTCCTTTGTAATGTATACTGTCCAAAACCCAGTTGAAAAATTGAGATGGAAAAGTGAGGAAATTTTGAATTTTTTTTCCAAAATTTTCAAAATGGCAGATGTTTCCACACCAACCAAATTGATGAAATGGAAGCATAGAAATCTTATACAGTGCATGGTTCAAAATGGCAAGACTTTGCAAGAGACTTATGAACTGGTTCAGGGAGCAATAAAATGTAATTGAATAATCAACAATTTCAAGCTTGCCTTTGTTTTTGTCTTTGACATTCATATTTCAAGATGACAAACAACCATCATTGATTTATGCAGAGTAATGAAGACACAAAGATAACAGAGGTGCAAAAAACTAGAAAAAGTTCGATCGAAAAAAATTAAGAGACATTAGGGTTATTAAGTTATCAGTTTGAATGTACATCGTAAAATTGTCGTTTCTAGAAAAAAGGTTCACATTTTGATTTATCTTTTATGATTGCACAATATTACATTTTCACAAATGGTCAAGTTTTACATAATTTCTTACACCTGGTATGGCTTGATAGGATTCATTGTGACGTTTACAGTAGGGATGTCCGTACTCCGGAAGCTTGGTTACAGGTATTACCAGTATTTCAATAAACAGATATCAAAACTAGGCAACGGATAATCAGTGTTTCAAACAGTTAAGGCAAAATGGGTAATGTCAATGCTGGTTTTAAGTAGTATCAGTGTTGAACGTGGAAATATATAGTCATCATTTTTCCTATACGTTCTTACATTTATTAGAATATAATAAAAGATTAGAGAAATTGGAGAGTTGTTATGATAACTTTATGCAAACGCCTCGTATAAATATATAATGGATTCTGATTTCCAATTAAGGATTGGGGATTACCAATATAACAAGCAAGATTATCTGTATCAAATATGGGCTCTTGGGCCATCCTAGAACATAGCTAAAATTAAACACGTAATGAGCTCATCTACACGTAAAAACCGGTAACTTTCACGCTAACCCCCTGACGCTTACCTGTAGAAAGAAGACTGATCTGACGTCATTTTCCTGCGCGCGCATAGACATAGAAGTTCACATTCATGCTTTATTGAATCAAGGGCGAACGTAATACGGCGGGACGTTCGCAAAGTGGCGTTCGTTTTTTACCGCATCCGATTTGGATTAGCCAATAAACATGATAGGGGTGTGAGAACTTTGAAATTTTTTCTAACGATGCGTCTTACCTCCCTTTGAACATAAGTCCAGAGCTGACTATGTCAGCACATGTTGATGATTGGTAAGTGAATTTACAAACTTCATCGAACGTACTAGAACGGGTCGGTTAGAACATGCTCAAAATGTTCTCGTGGTCGTCACGTTCTACAATTAGAACGAGTGACAACGTACTAACGACGAGCTGGACGTACTACGAACGGAACCGTCGTACTTCAATCCTACTAGGGACGTTTTTACAACGAGTTGAACTATCTGAGGACGTATTGAGAACGAGGTAGAACTAATTGCAAACGGGTTTAAACTGACTAAGAGCGTATTAAAGACTGCTTATGAACGAGTTAGCAAAGATATAGCTATCACACCAAACAAGTTGCCACTGCGTTCTTCAAAACTGGTTTTAAACTGTGTGCGAACGGAATGAACGTAGCTGCAACTTTCTAAGGTCTATTTACGAACTTCATGAACGTTCTCAGATGTGAAGGTGATTTTAGAATTTTGGATCGATTCAAAATCCGATGGCGACCATACCGGTCTGTAATCAGGTTATGGTGACCTTCTAGACTAAGGGACGCGTTATACGACGTTGCACACCGACGTGGTGCGACCTGGACGAACTGCAAATGAGATGGACGTATTGAAGACTGTTTATGAACGAAGTAACTAATTATTTTAGACAAAGTTTCCGACCACAGCCAGATTGAGCCCGTTTCACAACGTTTTCGTAGGACTGGCAAGAACAGGTAAGAACTAGTTTGGTGTGATAGGCGGGTTACGTAACATATTTTCTATAGTTTAGTGAATTACGGTCACGAACCGTTCGGAAACAACTAGCCTTTCCCAATGGCCATGATATCATAGCAGCAAACTGCGATAAACTATGCACCCTATCTTTAAATGCTCCGAAATCACTCTGCTACGTTTTTAGTGAAGTAATTTGGTATTTCATGAGTAATTATGAGATTTGTGTCAAGAATTTGGAGCTAATTTTGAAAATTTATATCCTCCTTATGCGCATGCGCGGTAACGCATGTCAAACTTTTAACAAATCGAAATCATTATTTCAATACTAGTTTAATAACATAAACGGACAATTAATTTAAAACGTTTTATCAACACTGTAATAGGACGCGGTCCACTTTAAAACATGTCTAGTAAAACACGTTTAGCTTTTAGCGAAATCTTAATAATAATTTCGTTTCTTGGTGTTCATATAGATTTGCATAACGACCAGAAGAACAGGTTCAACGAAGTTGAAATTGCTTGGACATTATACTTATAGAACGAAGGATTTACGATAATTAAGAACTCAAGAATTACAATTTCAAATGTATAAATGAGACAGGAAAGAAGTGGGCTGGTCAAATAAAGGGCAGGTCTCCAACTAACATCATAATTTTAACATTTATGAGTGCCGAATTCTGCGACAATCTATTCTATGGTATGCGAGATGTCCCTAGTAGGACTAGGGATATCTTGAAGTCTAGAAACAACAGTTAAAACTAAGATTGTCCGCGTCCGTTTTGATTGCGCTGACGAGAAACCAACGGGGTCTTCTCATATGCATAATTAGGTCATCTTATACTCCGCTATAGAGCTGGGTAAGGGGGGTTACACTGACTGACAGAAAACACAATCTCCACTTCAAGTACATTTCCCTGTTTGTTCGTATTAACCCTTATTTATATATGCATATTTAAGTTAATCAGTTATGTAGCTAATGATGTGAACGGATTGCAATGCCATAGAGTAAAATAACCGCAAAACGGTACAGAAAAAGGTACCTAGGTCTGAGAAAAACTACCCCCCCCCTATACACCATTGTCTAATGAAGACCAAACAAAGTCCCGGATGTCGTGTCGTTTCTCGTTTCGTTTGGTACGCAACTAAGCCCCGGATATTAAATAAGCCCTTGGTTGAATACGCGTCTGTAAATTGCACCAATATGATAATCTCATGTAAAAACCTGTAAACTCCACGCTGGCCCACAGAAAATAAACAAATCCGAGTCATTTCATCTGCGCGCCCATTGAAGTTCAGGTTCATTAAGTGCGTGTAGCTTAACCTCTCTACTGATGGAAATGTAAATTGACTTCATTTCCTATGCCTACAAATTTTTTCCTCAATTACAGTAGGTTGAAAATTGATGATAAATGGGAAATGGTAGGGTTGCCGCAAGACATACTCATCCATCTTAGTTCTTGTAATAATTCCAAGTTAGGTAGTCAATTGGATAATTTCTCTTTCATTAACGATCCATTTTTTGACTGTGGAGCTCGAGAGACAGCACAACATAAATTCCTGTCCTGCCCTCTGAGCGAAACAAATGCGCAAGCGGTGGTCAAACATGAACTAAACTTAGATGTAACTAAATACAAAACATTAAAAAATAAGACAAATTTCCTACTTTTTGGCGACAAGGATCTGGCAAATGAAAACAATTCCAAAATCTTTAGGCAGTTTTAAATTTCATTAAACACAATCAAACAATCGATAACAGTAATTCAAATTCAGGGCACCAACGGGGGTACAGGCAGGTAGAAAAACAGATTGTATCTAAATTCTATATTTTTCTTATACTAACTATGACTATGTAATTATATTGTAATTTAAATTTACTCAAAGCGGCAGTAAAAATGCCCCTTCTGGGCGATTACGCCATGAATAACAATGTAAAACTTATGATTTTGAGAAATAAAGAGTATTTATTATTTAAAAAATCACGATACCCCCTAGTGACCTTTGTAAGTCGGTAAACGCAATCCTTTAGAAAAAGATGACCACCATGGGATTACGCTTATGACGTCACTCAGAATAAGTTTGATATCTTCTAGTTAAACAGAAGTAAAAACAAGCCACACGTTCTTAAACATATTCCCCAACTGCAGGGCGCATCCATACTCGTTTCCCAGTTTGATTTTCAATCAATGAAAACATCATACCTTGAAAATCCAAGATGGGGAGCATCTCTGAAATCATACTCCTCTGTCCACTCGTACATGTTAGCACAAGAGGCAATAACCCATAACGTGGAATCAGGCCGTAACGTCTACGTCACAGCAATCGATATTCGTAGAGCTTTTGACGATGTGGATTAACGGGCTGTTCTAGAAGTTATATAACATTGGAATCTGTGGCAAATTATGGCGCATCCTTTTCGATTCCTACAATACATATGCAAAGTACGTATAGGGGGGTCCACCAGGGCTTCTCTACCAGCTGTACAGTGCTGACGTTATAGAAGAACTTAGTGGTATACATAGGTGCAAAGATAATAATAATACAAATGTAGACGAACTGTTGCAATTGAGCCATTATATTTTCCTGTGAAGTACAAAAAAGTATATTAATGTATCTGCTAGTTGATGACCTAATCTGCTGAGTTTAATGCAAATAAGTGCGAAAATTCAGAATGTTCGCCAAAAGTACAAATTTGACATCCAGTAGTTTTGGCACGTGGACATCACAAAAAGGTTTTCCAGCCAGGTATATCGACTATACCGCAAACAACATTATGCATGCTGTGTAATAAAAATAATATGCAATCCATTTCTATGTATTTTAGATGCTTCTTTTTACAGGTTTATAATTATTTGGAGAAGTACAGGTAGTTTGTTAGCTGAACATTTTGTCATCTTTCATTTCAATATATTTGGTTGTTCATCGAATCAGATATGATTTAATTGCACTAATTTGGCAAGAGATCGTGATAACATAGAAATATGTATGTAAATATCAGTTGCTTGATTTCTTTTGAACGGAAATGTAAAAAAAACATTGACTTGAAGTGAATGCACCATAGCAGACACATATAAAAAATATATAAAACATATTTTATATGTCTCTGATCATAGTAAATAATTTATGTTACAACATTACTGATGTAAGTTGGAAATATTTTATTTTTCTATTTACAACTATCCATTCGTATCATCGGCACAATTATATAGGTGCGGTGTAGGGTAAAGTTCATTTAATTTAACTGGTTATGAATTGAATCTGGTATTATAAATAGTTAGTCAACTCTATACATGAATTGTAGTTTGAAGAAATTAGTTCACATTTTGAAGATGCAGTAAGAAATGAGAGATGGCGTCCACCTTCCACTGGGCGGATTATATCGTGTTTATTGCATTTATTGTAATATCAATGGCCATAGGAGTATTCTATTCGTGTACCGGTGGAAAGCAAAATACAAATTCAGAATATCTGTTAGCAGACAGAAAGCTTCACTTTTTTCCAACGTCAGTGTCGTTAATGGTGTCATTCGCATCATGTATAACAATATTGGGGTTGACGGCAGAGATGTACACCGGAGGCTCTCAATTCTGGCTTTACTGTGTCGGTAACTCGTTGGCTGCTCTCATTGCTGAGAGGATATTTGTCCCGTTGATGTACCCCCTACATCTAACAAGCACATACGAAGTAAGTAGTTTTTTGTTGATTCGCATACTAAGAGGCCATGTTCAATTGTATCAAATTCGGTTTAACACATCCTTTAAATTTATTGAATGTGAAATGATTCCTTTAAAGATCTTTTAAGCCAAACAATTAAACATTATACCTAATAGATAATTCGCATGTTTCTGTTATGTTATGTTTTCTACAGTCTCATGTAAAATTAGAATGCATCATTTTTATGGCTTTTCACATATATTCTTATCATTTTTATATTTGTTGAGACGAATGACATGTATATTTTATTTGAATGCACCTATCTTCATTTAAATGGTCTACCGAAACACCTGGCTTTGTATCTTAAGCTATCTTGTATCTTAAGCTATCTTTGAGAGTTAACATCAGCTGCCCCTAGTCAGATCGTCGAGTTGGCCGAGAGGGCTTATGCGCCAGCACGTTCAGGCTAGGTGATTGGGCGCCGTAACCACGAGATTGCGAGTTCGAGTCGCGGTGTGCTCCGTGCGTTTATTCATTTATGTAAGCTTGGTAAAATGAATCTTACAGTGAAGATGATACAAGTATACCGACGGCGACAATGTGTGTTATATAGTATAAAATATATGTGGCAAGGATGTAGATTCATGTAGAAGACATTTGGCTTTCAACCAGGTCGCTTGTAAGTATATCGACTGCTTAGTCAAAAGGTGAATGATACGACGTCAGATACTGTACATCGCGGCATTTTACTGCATTTTTAATGCGTAATTACTTTTAAAACCGCAATATCTGGACAGCAAAATCATATTTTTCTACAATTTTTCGTCATCAGTTGAACACGTATGTCCATGAAATATTTTGCCTATCAGAATTCCAAATAACTGATTTGGGACTTTTTAAATGAGAATCACGCAAGCCGTATTATGCGACTTTCTATGCTAAAACCGGGTGTCGACTGTAACATTTTGAAGAAAAGTGATTTTAATTTTAAACGAAAAATGAAGATAACTTTTTCATTTCGCAACGGATCTTTCTCAAATTTTCACAATATTTAAATTCACCATTTTGGAAAAGACAAACAGATTCTGTGTGATGACGTCAAAATATAACAATGCTAACTTAACGCTTATATTTATGCAAAAAAGTGTCGACAGGCAGAATTTCGTACCAACAAGATATATATTTTGATCAATTAAACATTAAATCGTTTGAAAGGTGAATTATTCTTTTTTGATTCCTGAAAAGCATATCATATTCTATATTTTTATCAAAAAACTATATCATTTCGATTAAAATTCAGTCTGTAAGAAGTATAAATTGAAAGAAATATGAAGTGAAGCCATGTGAAAAATTCACAAAATTACGTTTCATTTTTTGAGTTCAAATATTTCTAATTAAGGGATAAACATTCAAAACTTTCCAATGTTTCAGCATGTTCTTTTAAATATACCCCTTATTACATACAATTAATTTCATTTAATTTGAACGAGTATATATTGAGATAGACATCGTTTTATCACCGCAACCCCAAGTGAAGCCTTTACAAAATAAGACGTTACGCCGTTAGCGTATTATATGTTCTCCTTTATTATTCATTGCTTTAAATAAATAAAACTAAATATTCGAGTTAAAATAAATTACAAATAATGCATTTAACAATCCTTAATATCTTCCCGTCTGTGTTTATGAGTTGAATATGACAAGGGGCATTGTGAAAGAGTCTAGAAAGACGGTGCGACAACGAGAGCGCAGGGCCGAAAAGCGCGACAAAGAAGAAAACGGGTAGGGTTTGAAATGTCTACTTTCTGGTGATTCTAATTCTGTATATCGTGACACAACCCTTTTTAATATAGAATTGTATTGAAGCGCACATTAATCTGAACAAAACTTGAAGTTTTTAAGAAGATTCCACGAATATTAAAACGTTTGCAATTACTTGGAGGAGCATTGCGCATATTTATCGCGTAAATCGTTGCATTTTGTCGGTAAAATGAACAATTACACTGTTACGCCGTGATGTACAGTATCTGACGTCGTATCAAATACGTTTGGTGCTCGGAGTGAGTCACTAGAGACCTTAAGTTATACGAACGACCTGTACGTGTACCTGTAAATACACGTACACGTACAGGTTTTTTTAAATGTTGCTTTTGTGCGCCTAAAACAAGTCCTTAGTCACTCGTCGACGGGTACGTGTACGAAACAAGGAATTAGTGGGTATCAGGTGATGAAAGTATGATATTTTAAATCGGCCTACACACATATCCATAGTGATTCTGTATGGGGGAAGTGTAATTTGCTTAAGGCATACAGATATACCAATGGGTGTTAGGTGATTGGGTGAGGTAAAGATTTATTTATTTATTTCCAATTGTTGCTATGTAGATATTTATCTCTTGATAATTGTCTCTTGATAATTTGAGGAGATTTGTTTGTGTGTTAATCTGCTTGATTGCTTGTTTGTTTTATGTAGTGGTTCTTACTATAAAGCACGGTGGTCTATCTGCCTGCCAACATGTCGTTCAGCCTGTTAGCCTATCGTTCTGACTGCCAGCCTATCGGTCTGCCAGCCTGTCCGTCTGTCACCCTGTCGGTCTGCCAGCCTGCTGGCATATCGTTCTGTCTGCCAGGCTGTCGTTCTGTCTGCCAGCCTGCCAACATTCCGGTCTGTCAGCCTGCCAGCATGTCGTTCTGTCTGCCAGTATGTCAGCCTGCCGGTCTGCCAACATGTCGGCCTGTAAAATTGCCGGTCTGCCAGCCTGCCGGCATTCCGGTCTGTCAGACTCCCAGCCTGTCGTTCTGTCTGCCAGCCTGTCGGACTGCCAGCCTGTCGGACTGCCAGCCTGTCGGTCTGCCAACCTGCCGGTCTGTCATGATCAGACCGTCTGTCTGTCTGTCTGTCTGTTTGTCTGTCTGTCCGTCCGTCCGTCTGTCTGTCTGTCCGTCCGTCCGTCCGTTCGTCCGTCTGTCCACCCGCCCGCCCGCCCGCCTGTCTGTCTACAGTAGTTCGGCCTACTTTTTTCGTTCATGAAGTATTATCTTTCTAAATCCTAAGTTTTGGGCTCAAACAATTTTGAAAAATTCAAAGATGAAATAAATAGTACATAGTTATGTAATACTGATCTCACTCACAATCTTTCGCGTACAGGTTCACAACAAGACGACAAAAACGCCCGGCGCTATTGAATTTACACGTCAACGGGATTATAAAACAAGTCAGACGTGTCGAATGGAGCATAAAATTACATGATTTGTTGCGCGCGCATTATGTTTCACGTACAGGTACAGGTACATGTTACTATTTGGTGCAATCTTAAGGTCTCTACTATTGCTATTCGCTGAACTTCAGTGGTGCAATAGTGAAGTCCATGTTCTAAGTTATATGATAGTTCAAGAAAGAATGTGAATAATATCGTTTTAAATTTTTAAATATTTGATATTTCATAGTACACGGTACATAGTTGCAAAAGTTGATCAATACAGGGTACAAGGAATGTAAATTGTTCAATAGTACAGGGAGCGAGAAAGTAAGCTGATCATACAGACATACAGTGAAAGTAATGTTAAAAAGGCCGCCTGTTGATGCTTTGAGGTGTCATCAATTGTTATTTAATCCAAATAAAGTAAACATTATTTTGTAGATTTAGACAATGGCTTTCAGGTCGTATGCATTTTAGTCATTAAATTAACAAGAACACTAGATTATACGTGTTACTAAGGTATCAAATTGAAATAAAATAACGAAATTAAATATTAACACGTTAATATAAATGACTATCCGCTATCAGTATTAATGCCTATCCGCTACTCAGAATAATTAAAATTGCCTGAACTACATGTGAAGAATCTTTCTACATAACCCCTCGAATGGTCTAATTCACTACCGTCCTCAAAAACCGATCATTTAATATGTTTTGTTCAAATTCACAAAATACAGTTGAATAACATACTAGAAAACGTATCCACCTATAACACGATGACACGCAGTTTAAATAACTGTTAACTGTTTTTTTTTTGGTACCTATCAATGTAACATTTTCGAAGGGAAACTTACATGCTCCCTGTACGTTGATAGATTTACTGAAATGTATCGTGTATTGCATTCGTGTTTTGCTTCACTGCGCCCACTATTATCTATCTTTGCCTATAGTGTTTTTTTGCCAACAATATTCTACAAACTGCTTGATGAATCAATTCTATGTCTGGTAGAACACTAGAAATAAATGTAAAATGTATTTTACGTTCAGAAATATAGAATTAAACCCACGTCCTCCATTTGCAACTTAGCTGTACCCTGTTTCCCTTTTAATCGTGGTCACGGGGTAGGGTAGTGTGAATTATGAATATTCATTAGATCAACTTGGGCGACCGTTTTATATATGACAGACACATGTGATAAGTGATTATACAATACCTAAATCTTCATCACATGAAGGGTGTCTCAAAAAATGTACCCAAAAGTATATCAAGAGCACAGATAAACCAATCAATATTTTCAGACATTTTTTGCATGGTCATGTAGCCAAAACATGAAAGTTTTCTCCCCAATACACCATTTTTATTTCAGTCTCTTCTTTTTGATGCTTTAACCCTTTGCCTTTTACAGCACATAATCGATGTAACCTCATATTTCGATGACAGCCTGTATCCGTACTGCTACATTGTTCATCACATTTGATAATAATTCCGGTGGATATGTTTTGGAATTCTCTTTGGATGTTGCCCTTAAGTTGTTCTCGGTCTTTTTGCTTGGAATGAGCATTAAAACACTCCTTCAAATAGCCACATATATGATGAATGACACAGTAGGACCAACATACACATTTAGATCACATATTAACACAGGTCAAACGTCATACATCGATCACATCGCTATATCACATGAATTAGTGGGTAATGTAACATACTGTGAAGTGTTTGAGGATTCTCCAGACTTGTCATCCGATCATCTTGTTATTCTATCAAAACTTGATTTATATAATATTGTACCCATTGTGCGTGCCAAACCCCCCAGTGAGCAGTTTGCTTGGAACAAGCTGTCCGATGACGAGATTACGTCCTTTTACACGACGAGACTTGAACGTAACATTGAACCTTTACTTACACAAGGGCGACATCTTTTAAAAACCAATGATATCAGGAATGAACAAATTGACAGTTTTAGTGAATCATTAGTGGATACGATTATCAAATCTTCCTGTGATGTGCCTATCAAGAAATTCCGGAAGCATCAGAAATCTTTCTGGAATCTAATCTGTCACATCTGGTAAAAACCAAGAGTGTCGCATGGCGCACATGGGTGAGTGAAGGGCGCCCACGTCAGTCAGACAATGAGGTACTTTTGTGTTATAAGGCTGCTAACAAAGCCTTTAAGAAGGCTTACTCTCAGGCGCAACGCGATTTCGAACAAAAAGAGCTGGACAAACTACAAGACGACGCCATAGATCAACGACTTTATTGGCATCTGGTCTCTTGGAGTCGGGGAACTAAATCACAAAGGATTAACTCTATACGGGATGAGGATGGTGTAATTTTATCGGACCCATCTGAAATTCGCAATGCGTGGATGAAGCATTTCTCAAAACTAGCTACACCTGGAAAATCCCCACATTTTAACGAACAATTCCACGATTACATCCAACGGCGGGTGACTTCATTGAGGACAGAATCGATGCCGAACAAAGACGGGATTCTTGATACGCCAATCACTGAGGACGAAACTAATGATGCTCTTAAGGCTCTTAACACAAATCGTGCGAGCGGATGCGATAAAATCTCAGCTGAACACCTAAAATTCGGCGGCCCAAACCTAGTATCAGTACTTTGTGTATTTTTTAATATTATCCGGAAGCATGAGCATATCCCCCGGGGTCTTTGTATCGGACTACTCATACCATTGTTTAAGGGTGGGAATAAAGACCCACTAGATCAGGACCACTACCGTGATGTAACTCTGATGTCCTCGTTGCGGAAGTTATTTGACAATGTGCTGCTCAGCCGCAGTAAACATCGTTTCCTGGCACACATCCCACAACTACAGGGTGCCTCGATAGATTCCTGCTCTTCACTTCACACTTCGTTCTTATTACAGGAAGCTATATCCCATTGTAGGGATAAGGGTTCTACCGTATATTGTTCTCTATTGGACGTGCGCAAAGCCTTCAATTCAATGTGGATTGATGGATTTCTATACAAACTTTACAGATGCGGCATGAATGGAAAGTTCTGGAGAATAATGTACACGTCTTACAAAACTTATAACTGTTCAATTTTATATGACGGTGAATGTTCTAGCAGTTTTAATGTCGAACAGGGTGTCCATCAGGGAGGGCTGATGTCGATGATTGTCTACCAATTCTACCTCGCAGATCTCTTGTATGATATTGTGGGTGAGAAATGTGGAGTACGTATAGGTGGCACTGATGTCTCAGTAGTTGCGTACGCAGATGACCTATCACTTTTATCTCTTAGCATGCAGAATATGAACAGACTATTAAGCATCGTGTGGAATTACAGCTCATACTGGCGAATTACTTTCCACCCAGGGAAATGCTCGCTCCTTATTTTCGGCAGACCCAACGACGGCAAAGATACCGCTTTACTTGGCCCCAGTGCAATTCAACAAAAAACAGGGGAGCTGCACGTCGGGATACCCCTTGGGAACCACAATGATTTTGTAAAGCAAACGATATGCAAATCAAAACAGAAATATTTTTCGTTATTGGGGCTTGGCTCTTTAACAGGAGGCCTTTGCCCATTAATGGCCAGTAAGTTATATTGGACTTTCTCAATGAGTAAGCTACTGTACGGTTGCCAGGTAATATACTATAGTATTCACGAAATAGAGCAAATGGAAATATCACACCGTGAAATCGGAAGAAGAATTCAGTCACTTCCCAAAAGTTCGCCGAACCCCATAGCAGCTTCAGGTCTTGGATGGCTTTCAATCAGAAGACAGATAGATTTCTCGAGGATGATGTTCTTCTGGAGTATTATAGTGTTACCAATGAATAATATTTACAAAACAGTCTTGATACATAGATTGCTGTGGCTTATAGAGGGGAATGGACGGCATAACTCTCCACTTTCCATCATTTGGAGAACACTCGAACGGTACACTTTCGTCAATTTATCTATGAACATGATACAGTCTGGAGAATATCTCTCTAAATCAGGTTTTAAACGCATTGTAAGAAATGCTTTATACTGTAATGAAGCAAATAGCATTAGAATGATGTGTTCTTTGTATAGTTCCTTATCATTTTATTCTTGTACAGTATCCATCTCATACGTGCAGCCAAATATATGGTGGCTGATATGTAAACTGAGACCTATTTTCAAAAAACAGTGCAAACTTATGTTTAAACTCCAATCAGGGTCTTATCCTTTTGAGAATGGGGTTTGCCTATTGTGCTGCAATTCAAGAGACACTATTGAACATTTTATACTACAATGTGATATAATTACCTATGAACGGCAGACTCTACTCACAATGTTGGAGAGTGAAGACCGTAGGTCACTTGTCGAAAAGATGGACTTTGTTTTAGGGTTGAGTTTAAGCTTAGAGAGCATCGACTCACTCTGCTCCATATCACTTGTAATATTTTCCATGCACAGAGTCAGGGTATCAATGATCTAAACCATTTAGGACAGTTCACACTACTTAATTAAATTGAAATGATGTTTTAATTTACTTTCTTTATTTCATTGTATAATATGTAACTGTCTAATTTTAGACGCAAATAAATAATACATACATACATACACAGAGAAAGATGTTTGAGGATGACGATGGCAGCTATCAATAGTAATAATAGGATTTTATTAGTACTGATGCCCTTTTAGGGCCAAACGTACATCCAATATACAATTTTCAATAACAGTAAATATAGGCAATAAAGTAAAGAAAATAGGATTGCATTCTTCAAATGACATATAAAATGTTACTTTGATATAAGAATCCTGTCTCTACCCATCATTAGATACTTTATCATGTCAGCAGATTCTTTTAATATGATCCCCTCACTCGTCAATAGAAAAATTGTCTTTTGGTGGTCATTCATGTTTTTAAAATTACGACACAGGTTTTCAAGTTTTTCAATATGGGATTTTCTGATAAACTCCAATTTTTTACATTTGAATAAAAAGTGTGTTTCATCTTCTATAACCGAGTCCTTGCATATTTTACAAAATCGACTATTAAGATCAGTAATTGGTTTTGTATATCGGCCTCTCTCTATCTCTAGATTGTGGGCGCTTATACGTAATCTAGTTAAATGTTTAGCATTTGAAAGTGTCGTTTCTGAAAGGTAGTGTTCAAATCCAAAGTGCGATTTTAGTTGTTTAAATAATCTAAGTTTCCCCCCATTCCCACTTATCAGATTCTTCCAATATACTTGATATCTCTCTATTAATTTCTTTTTTACTTTAATAGCAAGCCTATTTGTGCTCATCTCTATGTTTACCCTATCTTCAAGATTCAATTCATCAGACATTTTTATTTTAATATGGCACAGTATATTTTTGAGTTGTTTGTGCCATGTAAATGTGTTATTTGTTAAATCAAATGTTTTACTCATAATTAATGAATCGTTTAGTAAACTCCCATTTGAACTCAACTCTAAATGACCGAGGTATTTGATTTGTCTTTTTATAATATCAACTACCAAAGGTATTCTTCCCAATTCTCCTCTTACTGCCATGTTTGTGGCTTTTCTATGAACCCCGAGAACATATTTTTGGAACCGAATATGATTGTTTTCAATTAAAGCACTTTCGTATTTCTGTTCAATAGCTCGATTAGTTTGGCAGTCACGCTTGGTATATATATCATTACACCATATTTCCGAACCGTATAAAGCGACGGGTTTGATAAGTTGATCATACAATTTCATTTTCAGTGAAGACTTCATCTCTGTGCCGCTTGTCAATTGATAAAGTTTAAACATGGCTTTATTTGCTTTTTCTTTTATGTTTTGTTGGGCCGGTTTAAAAGATCCCGAAGCACTTAAGACAATTCCCAAATATGTATACCTTTGAACATTTTGTATATTCTTACCATTTATTTGAAATCGTTCTTGACAAACTTTGCCACATTTCCAGAATTTCATAATTTTTGTTTTGTCAATGTTAATTTCAAGTTTCCAGTCATCACAGAAGGATTCAAGAGTGTTCAGTTTTAGCTGCATTCCTTCTTTACTAGTATCAAATATGACTAGATCGTCTGCAAATAGCAAACTGCTAACATGTTGAGTTTCAAGGAACGGAGATTCCCCAACATTATCAAACTTTTTTATAATATCATTTATATATATGTTAAATAATAATGGACTGAGCGAGTCTCCTTGTTTTACACCCCTGTCACATGAAAACGATTCCGTATAAGTTGAATGATTTAGTTTTACACACGCCGTGGCATTTTCATACATGGTTTTAATGATTTTGTAGAAGTGCCCTTTGATTCCTGACTTTTGTAACTTATACATAAGGCCTGTGTGCCATATCGAATCAAATGCCTTCTTTAGGTCCACAAAGCAGGCATAAAAATTACTTTTATTTTGATGAACATGTTTGTCAATAAGAGACCGAATTATAAATATATGGTCGGTAGTTCTTGCTTTCTTCATAAAACCTGCCTGGTTTTGTGAAATAATATTATTTGATTTGACAAATGCATAAAGGCGATTATATAGCACATTGGAGAAAATTTTCGATAAGCATTCCGAAATAAATATGCCACGATAGTTACCTGGTACTCGAGGGTCATTTTTCTTGTAAATTGGTACAATATAGGATTCATTCCACGATACTGGGTATTGGTTATTACATAATATTTCATTGAATATCTTGCAAATGCGAGGAATTAAAATTTGCCTTCCTGCCTTTACCCATTCATTAGATATTCCACTCTTACCCGCAGCTTTTTTATTTTTTAGTTGGTTTACTACCATATTGATCTCTTCATATGTTATCTTGTAACTAAGTTCGTCAAAATTAGGCTCGTTTTCTAGTTTTTTCAATCTATTTAAAATATCGTTGTCATCATTACTGTTATTTGAAAATAATTTAGAAAAATGATTTTTCCATTCAGATGCCTCTATATCATTAGAGGGGTTAAATGAATTGCTATCTTTTCTGAGGCTACTGAGAAGCTTCCAATATTCAGAGGGGTTATTTTCTTCAAAGTCTTCAAGTTTCAATATTAGACTGTTTTTGAATCGTTTATTGCTTGACTTACATAATTTTCTATATTGTTTGAGTACATGGAAATAGGATTTTCGAGCTTGTTCGTTGTTCGGTGATTTCACCAGTTGCAAACCCAATCGTTTAACGCGCTTATTCAGAACGGAACAAGAAACGTTAAACCACGCTTTGTTATTCCTTTTATTAGGTCGTGGTTTTTTTCTCTTCTTTAGAGATAATGTCGCTGTTGTAATAAGTAAATCATTTAATTTATTCATACTTTCATTTACCCTGTTTTGTGAACAGTGCTCAATAAGCCCATCCAATGACTTTAATTTAGCTGCGATCGGCGCTGTTTGAAGAGTTTCACGAAAGACAGATGGGGATAAGTTATCCCATTTGAATGAATTTGCCTTCGAACTTACATGATTTTTTTTGGTGCAGATAGGATTCTTATAACAATTTTCTACTTTAAGTAACATGGAAATCATGCAATGATCTGATAAAGAGCTTAAACTATCATGAACCTTAAATAATCTTATTCTATTCATAATTGACTGTTTTGCAAGGCAATAGTCAACAGTACTACTACCATTGTATTTATGGCATGTGAACGAACCAAATGTGTCGCCAAAAATACGACCGTTCAATATTCTCATATTTGTAGATTTGCATATATCAAGCAATTTGTAGCCACTTTCGTTCACTTTTGAATCTTTGTTCAAACGTGAAGTTGGTACTGAGTCAATTATGTAATCATCATAAAGTGGAATTGTACTATCTCCATCACATTCAATATAATCATTTAGAACACCGGTTCTTGCATTGAAATCTCCCATCATTATTATGTCCCCAAGACCTGATACTTTTGATAATTCAGCTAAAAGTGTGTCAAATGGGTCAACCGTATCCATGGTTATATTCAATATGAATATTTATATAAAAAAGGCTATATACACCCAAGAGGATGTCAAGCCGAGATGTGTAAAGAATATGTAAATGTAAATTATAGATGAATAATAAAAAAAATATTGGCACGTTCGAAAACAAATTTTAAAGACTCATTTGCCATTGAACTGAATCTCCCAATGTTCGCGTTAGGTTTATGAGTTTTCTCTACAAGTTTGGATCGAGTTACTTCAATAGTATTACCGTAGGTTTAAAATGATGATATTGAACTGATGTTACGCCAGTTCCACGATTTTAAGTTCACGTGGTCGCATCCTGCAATTTGATCGGAGATGATGCGAGAGATGACGTAATGGGGAATCCCCGAGTACGATAGAATATTAAAGAATTGTGGGTGCTACTCACTTCTTCTGACCTCTACACTTCATGATTAAATAATGAGCCTCATAAGTGGCCAATACATCAATTCAGTACTAAATATAGGTCAGCAATATACTAGTGTATATCAATGTAATAATACAAGCAGTATACTCATTTTGAAAAATCAGATGAATTAATTTTTTTCATGGGGAGATCACAATGGCAAGCGCATTACTTCCTTTACACTTCTCTTCAAAAGATTGGCAACCTCAGGCACGGGTGGGGATTGTCTAATTTTTTTTTCAAATCTGTGCCCCTCCGTTTTGTTTTATTTCAAACAAAAAAAGTCTTGCTAAGTCCCCGGGGCTGATAAGTCCTCAAAAGCTAATATTAAATATTAGAAACATTTTGAAATTAGTTATTATTGAAAGCATATGTATCATTTATAAACACAAGCATTTGATCGAATGGGTATTTATTATCCATCACTTTTAAAGGAAAAATAAATCCATTGCGAAAAAATCAGTTTTGTTTTTGCAGATGCACGTTCATCTCGGAGATCATTTTAAGATTAAATTGTTGCTGTTTCAGTGTATTTAGTGTTTTCTCTATTTTCAAGAATAGCAAACTTTAGTGGATCGTGTTAATGTCATTAATTATATATGTTTAGCAAATAAATGGATCAAGGGAGGCAATTAGGTGAGTATGTCTCTGGTACTAGATACAAGTGTAAGCTAAAAAGGTACACACATTACTTGCAGTGGAGAGTTCTGTCCAATAAAAAAGCCAGTTGCAGTCATCTTTTGCTGAGGAAAGCAAAGGCATCGGGAGGATTATATCAAATAAGTCTAGATTTATTAAGTATTTCGAATGAGTATTTTATTTTCACAGTTAAGGAAAAAAGTTCATCATAAAGAATATTAGAAAAATCACGAGATGAACCAATATGCATTGCTTCCTGATAATCACTTTTTATTTTCTAAAAAAACTGATCCACTGATAATTGCCAACAGATTATCGAGATTTTTAAACTTCAAAGACCTAATTACAGATGGCCTGCGGTTGAATCTAATCTACTAATTAAATAAAGAGCCCATTGGTTCCTCTTGGTTTACATGGGAATGACGATTTTCAAAAATTCATCTTTAGAAGAAAGGGAAATTGGGAAAATTTGGAGGCATTGGAAATGAAGTCAAGTTACATTTTCATCAATATTATAAGTATTTTCTTCGCAGGTTATGTAAATAAAAATTCAAATATAAAGAGGAAGCAGGGAGCTAAGGTTGCCAAACTTTTGGAGGGGAGTGTATTTGCCAGACAGACGAGAGAATTAGCCTACAACAAGTTTCAAATCGTGTGTCTAAAAAGGATTTGACAGCATTCTTTAAAAAGATAATAAAATGTTCATTTCTCAAAAACAAATTAACTTTTATACATGTTATAATGATTCACAAGTTCATCTAAAATGTTTTCATTTCTCAAAACGTTCATGATTCTCGTCATTAATGATAAAATCAGCGGAAAGGTGATAGAAAATGGAATGTTTTTAAGTTTTTAAGTTTTTATTTTCAATTCAAAGAAAGCACAACAAATAAGTTTTTCAGCATTAGTTGTTCTTTATTTGTTGCAAGGCATTGAAATTTAAAAGAGATGTTTAATGTTAGAGCCTACAGAGCACAGTGGATATTTTGTTATTTCAATTTGTTGGTTTTTTTATATTTAAGCCTATGTTTCATTCCATTAATACAATACTATTTGTCATCTGTCACTTCTATCGTCAGTACCAATTGAGAGTATTCGTGCAGCCATTACGACTTTTATTGTGCGCCATGATTAAATAAGTATTACATTCTTCAAAAATATTTGCTTTTGAATATACTAGTATTCAGAAACTAACTATAAGTTCATGAGGTCATTATGAAATCCTCTATTACAAAATGAAATGGCAGATAAAATTCTTTTGATTTGGATTCTTTTCAAAAATCATCTAAAAGTGTGGGAATAGCATGCCGGAATTTGACATAACTTTGAATGATGAATTGGGAATGACGATTTTTCAATAGTAGCTCGTTAAAAAATATGTTCCTTAGGGATATGTTGTAATTTGCCCTTTACAAAAGTTGTCTCAATGTATGCTAACCCTTTATTTGGATTTCATTGAACAATTAAACAATTGTTATATAAAATGTATGATTTTGCTTAGCCTACCAGATTTCAATATCTTTCAGTAAAAGATTCACCAAAAACTATTTCAATATAGAAAATCAAATTGTTGCCAAACTTTTGGAGGGGTGTAAATTGTATGTATGACAAATACAAAAAATGCTTTTATGTGAGGTACACCGATGAAGGGGGAGATTTGTGGATACATAAAAAATCGAACCCCTGGTCACCAATTGCTGGCTACGCAACTGTTAAGGCTTTGATGATTGATTCAAAGGGGTCTCCTGGATGACAAACTTATGGAAGGGAGTGTACTTATCCACGTGGCTCATGTTTTAGACTTCCCGCTACTCTTATTATAATTTTACTTATTTGATGTTTTTCGGATGGCGCTCTTGGCAGAAATAATCTGCAACTTATTATTAGGGGCGTAGTCAGTAATTTCCTTCAAAATTGAGATAGAAGCTTCAAATAAAAAGCACTTAAAAGCTCTTTTCTTTCTCTATCTAATATTCTCATTCGTTTTGGGAGAGGGTGCGATCGCTACGCCTCCTGGCTACGCCTATGAATATTATGTACAATCTTGTTAAATTGCACTGTGTGTTGTAATTGGAATGCTGTTAGCCTGAAATAAAAATTATTTATAAAAATTCTCAAGCATACTATCCATAAAACTTGTATAACTTCTACTGCAGTATCTGTACAGACGCTTCAAATCCCAAGTAGCCCGCCAGTCTTGTATGATCATCGGCAGTGTTGGATTCGTGAGTACTCGAGACACACATATAGTGTGATACAATGCCTAAACCAGAAAAAAAATTTAATATATAGTGGATCAATAAATATTTTTAATCGGATTTATAGTATGTATCCAGGGTTAAATAATGTCAATAATTGACTTCGTTATCTCATCAAGGGTCAATATTTACTAGGGATAGGGATATAAAGTGAGTATAACAGCCATCCAATTTATCTTAAAGTGCGTCTCAAAAGCAACATTTGTACTCTTTCCAATAATATCTCATTTGGTCATATGTGATCATGAATCACTGCCAGGATTATCATTGTTTTTTCGCACATGGGAGAAAGGGCTAAGTTAAAAACTTTCTTCAATCAACTGATCCTTATTGTGCAATCAGGTTTGTGTAATTGGGGTTGAGGATTAAATTCTGGTCACAACACCATAAAGCCTCGGTCACATTTACTCTACGGCAGCTGTAGCTTCACAGAATCGGTATAGAATACCTAAGGTACTGCTTATCACTATATGGGTCAATTTACGATAATTGATATTTCAAAAAATACAAAATTCGAAAATTAAAATATTCATATGACTATCTTTTTTTCTTTAATTGTAGAGGAAACACATTATATTTTATAAATTCGTGAGCGGCATCATTGGAACTAAATTGGCATTTTGTTACCTGAGCAATTGTCAAAGGAATAAAAAATTAACATATTTTCATTAATCGTTCAAAAAGTCTGGTTTAATTTCAAATAAGATATTATTTAACACATTTGTGTATGTCAAACAAGCAATAAACATGTGTCCTTGGATATTAGTATTGAATTGCAAAAATTAAAATGTAAATAAGTCAACGTTATCGTTTGAAATTATTAGCCGCAAATTATTTTGAAAGACCCCTATGTCAAAACCGATAACTTAGAAATGGGCAAGATACGTTCATACAATTTTACATATATACAGTTCCTCTCCGATGCCCTCACTATTTTTTTTTGTTCAAACTTCACAAACTATCAATGTAGTATATGGTATAATGCTCGGTTACGGTAAGGCACAACACATAGGTTGGCCTTTCGATTTTACATGCAAGCTTAAACCCCCTAATATTACTTCTCCTACGAAGAAATGTAAAAAAGAAGGATTGATAAGGAGAGCTATTTAGAAGTTTCTAGCTTTTTTTTATTCTGTAAGTGATCATCATGGAATTTAGACACTTTTTTTAGAATGAGGTGATTTTGACATCCTGAAATATTGTATTTGTATTATCAAAAGTTCGTTTCTACAACGTTTTTTTGTGAAGCAATGAAATTCCATTTTCTATTTTTAACCGTTACCTTTTGCTTAATAAAATAAAAACCTCGTACGAGCAAAATGATATGTGTCTAAGCTAGATGATGAAGTAAAGTATCTTTTAAGATTTTTTAGAATTGGTTCCACTATTCTGGTCATTCTTGTCAGTAGGAGAAATATGTTACTGAGCAAACCTAGAATCTAACTAATTTAGTGAAGAATAGGGCTTTTTAAACAGGAGACTAAATTGGGGGCTCGTGCGATCTTGAATGTCATCCTTTCTATTTGACCTTCAAGATTTGACCTTCCGTGACTTTTTCAAGGTCAAAAAAGGTCAAAAAGATCTTTTTTCAACTTGCTTCAAATTGACCATTTTTTCAAATCATGTAGAAGTTATCAGAAGTTCAAATCTGACTTTAGATTTGAGATTCGACCTTCATTGACGTTCTCAAGGTCAAAAGGTATTTTTTCAACTTGCTTCAAATTGACCAATTATTTTTTCAAAATCAACAGGAGTTCTCAAAAGTTCAAATTCGGTTATAGATTTGACCTTCAATGACATTCTCAAGGTCATAAAATATTTGACCTTCTCAAGGTCAAAAATGTCATTTTTCAACTTGCTTCAAATTGACCAATTCAGTGTTTCAAAATCAACTACAAGTTCAAATCTGACTTTGGATTTGATATTTCACCTTCAATGACCTTGTCAGGGTCAAAAAATGTTTTTTCAACTCGCTTCAAATTGACCAATTTCTATTCTTAAAATCATCTACAAGTTCTCAGAAATTCAAATCTGACTTAAGAGTGAACTCATAACATTGTGAGCTACTAGATGGTGACATTTTGTTATGTTAATGCCTTGTTTTCGTCTCCACCCTCTGAATTTTCAGGGTCACCCCAGGTGTTGGTTTAGTTTAATGTTTTATATGTGGTCAGGGGAATGGGTTCGACCCCCCCCCTTTACTAAAAGCTGGCTACGGGCATATTGCTCATATTGCATGTGAAGTATTAAACATTGCAATGGATGCAATCATTTTCATTGGAATCGATATGAAAGTGTTCTGGCACTTAAAATGACTAAGATGTGCAAGCAACAATTATCATTTCTGGTGAAGGCCAAACATTCATCATAGGGAACGACAAACAGCATTCAAAATATAATATCATGAAAAAACACGCAGTGTGGGCAATGGGGGAATGAGAAACATCATTCAAAGTGGTATGGTTATGTGTCGGTCATGAAAATAAAAAGAAAGCATAGCATGTTGAATAGAACTGTAAAGGTTTCATGCATCGCTATTCCCACAAAGTTATAACATGATCATATGTGAAACTGAGAGTGAAATATATTGTTTTTTGGTTTGGCAATGACTCATTCTTTGCTGTAATTTTAATACAAACATAAAAATACGAATACAACTAACTTTTGATTGTACGTTTATATTGCACATGATTTTAAAGTCATTTTGTATCCTCCAACACATACTTAATGAAGTTTTACAATGACAATTCAAATAATTCAAAAGTTGAATAATGATGATCTAAACACTTTTATCAAGCACTTTCATTTCTCAAAATAATAATCTAAAAATATTTTTTCCCAAAGATGATATTTTAATGTTTGGAGGATACAAAATATTGGACAGCCTAATCTAGTCAACTTGAATTCACGACAGAAATACCTACACTCAATCATATATCTCTATTGTCTGCAATCGAAGATGTGTTATCAAAATGTACCTTCTGGCGTAGCTTTCACCAAAATAATACATCAATAGTGTATATTAATATGGCCGATGTGTTGGAGGATACAAATATTTGACAAATTGTATACATATAGTAAAACATACTTAATTTTGTGACCAAGACATATCAAACATCCCGTTTTCAAGAGCTGGTAGCACATACCTTTTATTAGCATGCTCAAAAATATCAACGCAATCGATACATTTTAGGTTAAGGAATTCGAGTTTATATTTGCCGAAAAAATAAAATATTTCTTAATTGTCAAAAAATCCATCATTAAAGTGATCTTTTTTTAAAAGATAAGCAATATTCCAAACAGGTACCTTGTGGTAATGATTGCTTAAAGTCTGGCCAACAAAACATAACACATTGCATGTCCATGAAATCAACATATATGTCGCAGTCTCTAGTACAACAACAGATTTTTAAAATATCAATTATCGTAAATTGTCCCATATTTCATGCTACACATTTCTCTCGATTTTGGGAAGCAACGGTCGTCGATTAAATGTGACTGAAGCAATGAATAACAAAAGTTTCACATTTAGTTTTACTAAGGACAATTTTATGTGTTCATTAGTATCCATGAAGGTTCAGTGAACGACAAACCAAAGGGTTTTTGTGTACATTCGCACCCACATTTCAAGGGTAATTCAGAAAAAGATATCCAGGCTATGTTAATGGGGCATGCATGTAATTTTTCATGAGTCAACTTTCATAAGATGGAAGACAATGATTTTGAACACTTAATTGTGCCACTTCTTTTTCAATAGCTACTGGTCATATGCACTGATTTTTGCAATCTCTAAAGCTTTGTACAGAGCGGACTTTGGCCTATTGTGCAAAAGTAATGATTATTCAGTGGTCCGTCGTCTCATATGAATAAATGACACATCATATTGGAAAGAAGAGACACTTGGCTCAAATGGTAAACTAAATGAAATTGATTTTGGGACCACTAATTTTATATTTTACAATATTTTGCGACACACTGTATACTGACTTGGGCTGGGATAAGAATTCAAATCTGTGATTGTTGATTTAGGTGGCCATTGCTGGCGTCGTCATGTATGCTCCTGCAATAGCTCTAGAGGCAGGTAAGAGGGTAATCATTGTATCATTTTCCTATTACATTTCGATATATCACACTCTAGTAGACTAGTAGTAGTACTAGTAGTATATCTGCAGTATGTCACTCAACATTTCAGTAACTGGTTTATCACACTCTCTAGACTAGTAGTAGTACTAGTAGTATATCTGCAGTATGTCACTCAACATTTCAGTAACTGGTCTATCACACTCTCTAGACTATTAGTAGTACTAGTAGTATATCTGCAGTATGTCACTCAACATTTCAGTAACTGGTCTATCACACTCTCTAGACTAGTAGTAGTACTAGTAGTTTATCTGCAGTATGTCACTCAACATTTCAGTAACTGGTCTTTCGACGTGGGTCTCTATTTTAATTATGGCAGCAGTAGCAACATTCTATACAACACTGGTATGTCAGGCTCTATTAAAGCACATATTATATCTTGCAATCTCGTTTCTGGTTGAACTATATTGTATTCTATGTATAAAAATAATTTAAGCACACAAAGTAATGAATTGCAAGTGATTTAAGGGAATCCTGTCTTGTATGCGTTTTTCATGTATCCAGATAAAAAAATTAAGGTATAGCAATTACTAAAGACGAGCTGAGAGTATCTTTCTTAGAACACTATTGTTTTGCTCAAATATGTTTGATATGTCTCTATTTTCTAAAAGAGAAAAGTTCTGACTTTTTCTATTATATAGTAGCCCGGACAGAATTGTTCAAGGGTCACTTTTCTTTAGTAACTTTTTTAATTTTCAGTATTATCAATATCTGATTGCATATTTGAAATCTAGAGTATAATTCTGACACAAAAAATATTTAATGAGAAACTTCTAATTTATTGACATTGCAGGCGTTTATAGTATAACTGACGCTTTGATTAAACACAAGAGAGTGCTATGCTACGATGTTCCTGCTTGCCTTTTAACTCACTCGGTCAGTTTGTCATGTTGGTACCAACCTTTACATTCTTCGATGGTTTGAACACCACTATAGCCAGAGCGGTCGACCTTTAAGCGCTACCTGCTGTACGCACTACTCTGCCCTTGTTGGTAAAGGGATGGTGAACAAACCCTCGGTGAATGTATTAGCAATTGTCAAATAAGTCATTGGTTAATGTTGTGTCCCCTGCGCCCATTTGTCATTTCTCCTCAGCCAGAGCCAGCGGGAGGCTTCATTTTCTGCAGATCCAACTGCTCTGTTCGCTCTCTTGAGCCATGAGGGTGGGAGTCCTACATTCTTGAACATTCGGTTGAGAGATGTTGATGGAAATCCTCTACAACCTACTTCAACGGGATAGTAATGAACTTTCCACCCTTTGGCCTCTATCTCCTCAACCAGATCTTGGTACTTTGCGCTTTTGAGTTGGTGTGCTACCTCAATGCGATCTTCCCAAGGTACTGTCAGTTCTATCATGACAGCAATTCTTTTATCCTCTGAGAATAAAAGCATATCTGGTCTTTGGTTTGTTGTCGTGATACAGCTGGGAAATGTGAGTCTTTGGTGTAGATCTACTCTCAGCTCCCAGTCCTGTGCTTGTTGTAAGATGCCATATCTTCCTCGAGAGGTGTGCCTGCTACTGCTAGGCAAAACCTTCCCTTTAGGATTTGCGTTAGCACCCACAAAATGTTTCTCTAAGGGTTGCAGAGCTCAGAGCTCCACAGTGGATACATGATGCATCTTCATTAAAACCCCAGGTAGTGAGATTGGCAGGAGATGGTAAAAGATCAGATATTGCTCTTAATAAGAAGCTAATCTTGCCCTGCTCCATATCCCATATGTCTTTCCATGAGAGCTGTCGATCGAGTGTAGACTCCGAGTGGGTCCATGCACCTTGTTTGACTAATTGTGCTAACCTCACCTGTCTACCCTCTTCCTCTGATTGCCTTATCTCCTTTACTACAAGCTTCCTTCTTGTCTCTGTGTTGGCATCTTTCCACCTGGATGTGCCATAGTTTCCAAGGCCCATCCTACCTTTACAAACGACACCTACTATGTCCTTATGACGGAGTTGGCTTTCAGCAATACCGATTGCCTGTTGAGGATTCCATCCCCTCCCATTCGATATTGTTTCTCCCGAGCTAGTAACTTTATTGTCCTTTGAAGAGCGTAGAGTGGTTACTGCTCTTACTTTGGCTGCTTTGTACTCTTCAAGTACTGAAGTTACCGGGAGGCTGAGCTTGGGAGATTTACTGAATAGAATACTGACGCAAATACATAATTCATCATCTTACTTCATATTTGTTCAAAACGGCGTAATATTTCGTTAAATTTGAATGTTCAGTTGAACGTTAATTTTTAAAGATTGGCATAAGCCTATAGGGTCATGCTGCCACCATTAGAATCCTGATAGAATACAGCAACTGACCAATCATAAAAAACAAGAAGTCAAACTCACCCAATGTTCATGAACTCAACTCTGTTGAAATGTTTGGGTTGCGTTCAAGAGGATATGAAAAGGTGGCGCCCCAATGTGCGGGGTGTGATGAGAATAGGTCCAGTCTTTTCAAAAGGTCCAAACAGCCTTCTCAGAGGCCATTGAAACGCTGAAGAACAATTCACATGCATGCCATGGATGGGTTAAAAGGCTTGTGACTGGGAAAGACATTAAACTGTGGCAAATATGACCCTATAGATGCAATGGTTAAACGAACTAGGGCTGCTAATCAAATATGGGTTACAATGGAATGGCCAAAAAACTTTATGTCCTGCGACCTTACCAATAAACTGTACAAACAATGTGCAATACTTTTTTTAAGTACCGGTATACATACAAGTCAATGTAAAACAAAAGGTTTAAATGCAGTCATTCCTCATTACCTCATACCAAAGCAGCAGTCTACACGAATCCATAGGCCCATGACGTTTTTTTAAATATTAACGTTTAACTGAACATTCAAATTCATAAAACAAGCCACCATTTTGAACAAATATGAGACAAATGGTGAATTATGTATTTGCGTCTCTCATACTATGAACGTCTATAATGTCAGTAAGAGATGTTCCTTAAATATCCTTTGTATGTCAGAATTTTATTCTAGTTTAAAAAAATGTAATCAGATTTTGATAATACTGAAAATTAAAAAAGTTATTAAAGAAAAGGTGATCGTTGAACAATTCTGTCCGGGTTACTATGATTATGCAAGGAACTTTCTGCACGTAGGGAGTTCTCGAGATTATTGTTGTTCTTTCGCGTAATATTTTATAACTGAATGTTTACATGTACGATTGCAGGGAGGTATTAAAGCCGTTATTTGGACAGACGTCTTCCAATTCTTGATCATAATGATAGGAATGATTATCGCATTTGCAATGGTAAATCACGTACTAGGCGTTTGCCTATCATTTTTTATATTAATTGCAATTACACTTTTCGAAATATGATGGTACATTTCGGATAATTTGAATTTCATGAAGCCGAAATCTTCATTTTGTCTTTTACATATTGATCATTAATCTGTCTATCAAGTTTGAAATGAGGGAGTCTTGGGTTGTCGTTTTTTTAATACCATGAAGTAGTATCAAAAACAGCAATAATTGTTGACTCATTTTCATAAGTTTTGGTAAATTAATTGTAAGTTATTGTTGTTTCAAGGGTTGCAGTCGAGTTGGAGGCTTCGCAAATATGTGGGACCTGTGTCAGAGAGGTGGAAGAATCCAGCCAATAGAGTGATTGATTATAATTTATATAATGGACGCTGGTTGACAGACATTTTAATAAATTTGAACTTATGATATACCAAATTAAAGATGAATAAATTCCCTATCCATTGGTATATAATATGACATATTATGATGTTTCCATCAAGAAAATCATAATTTATTTATGAAATACGAGTGTCCCATTTTTGGACCACCCTGCATGTGTATACTGTATGGATGTTTGAGTTTGTGTTCCAGCTTTGACTTGAACCCATTGACGAGACATACCTTCTGGGGCCTCACTATTGGTGTTGGGGTAATCTTTACACATCTGTATGGAGTAAGCCAACCTGGAGTGCAGCGTTTTTCAGCAACACGATCACTCAAAGATGCCAGACTGTAAGCAGAATTTCTGAAAAATAATTTATGTACATTAATATATATTACCTCGAGCATCCACAAAATAGCTAAGGCTAAACATAACACAATATCATACATTGTCATTTATTTCATTCGGGCATCCATAATATAGTTAAGGCTAAACCTAATACAATCTCGTTACATTGTCAATTATTCCATTGGGACATCCATAATATAACTTATGCTAAACCTAATACAATCTCGTTACATTGTCAATTATTCCATTCGGGCATACATACCATGGCTTATGTTTTACCTAATACAATCTCGTTACATTGTCAATTATTCCATCGGGCATCCATAATATAGCTTATGTTTTACTAATACAATCTCGTTACATTGTCAATTATTCCATCGGGCACCCATAATATAGCTTATGTTTTACCTAATACAATCTAGTTACATTGTAAATTATTCTATTCGGGCATTCACAATATAGTTTATGTTTGACCTAATGCAATCTCGTAACATTGTCAGTTATTCCATTCGGACATTAATAATATACCTGTTGCTTAATCTTAAACAGTCTCGTTACTTTGTCAATTTTTCCATTCGGACATCCATAATATAACTTATGCTAAACCTAATACAATCTCATGCATTGTCAATTATTCCATTCGGCCATTCATAAAATAGTTACCCTGAACCTAATACGATCTCGTTTCATTGTCAATTATTCCATTTGGGCATCCATATATAGTTAAGGCTAAACCTAATACAATCTCGTTTCATTGTCAATTATTCAATTTGGGCATCCATATTTAGTTAAGGCTAAACCTAATACGATCTCGTTTCATTGTCAATTATTCCATTTAGGCATCCATAATATAACTTATGCTAAACCTAATACAATCTCATGCATTGTCAATTATTCCATTCGGGCATACATACCATGGTTCATGTTTTACCTAATACAATCTCGTTACATTGTCAATTATTCCATCGGGCATCCATAAAATAGCTTATGCTCAACCTAATACAATCTCGTTACATTGTACATTGTTCCATTCGGGCATCCATAATATAGCTTAATATAGCTTATGCTTAACTCAATACAATCTCGTTACATTGTCCATTGTTCCATTCGGCATCCATAATATAGCTTAATATAGCTTATAGCGAGATCAATAGTGCAAATAAACAGGGAAATAGTTCATTCATGGAACGAAGCGTGAAACTTTCCATATATCTTCCATATACATTCATCTTTGATATTAGAGCATGAGACATTTTTTTCGTCAACTAGAACGACCAAAATTATTACAAATGCCCCCTCCCACCAAATCCTGGGGGGTGGGGGAGAGAGAATTTATTTTTTATTTTATAAATGTGTTTAAATATGCTCATATTGCAGATTTAGCATGCTTCTTTCATAGTAAAGACAGATTGGCATTATAATAAGATGATTTCTCATGAATTTTAACATTCTTAAAGCCTGACCGAGGTTGACACCCACTTTTCTTATATTGAATATATTCATTTAATCAGATCTCCATTTTTGGTCTAAGAAATAATTCCTATTCACCTTTCAGCTATATAACATCAGATTCCTTTCTTAATTATGATCTTAGGTGTTGCAATTAATCTAAGAGTTATATTGCTTAAGGTTTTGGGGTAGTTATCAGAAAATACCAAACAGGAAATGAGAAAACCATGT
>CAIIXF020000076.1:0-35000 GCA_903813345.2 Owenia fusiformis
TCCAGATTGGTACAATACAAGAACTGGGCAATCAGAGGATTTCATTTTACAGATCATACGATAATACTAGATATTAATATGAAATCATTATGCTTGTTTTAGACATAATGATGTGGGTGCCTGAGTGCCCATTCATTGAAGTCAGGCCTATGAGGAGCAATGTAACTATGACCAACTTAGAAATGACACCAGGCCTGTCATATAAAACAGCTGTAAAGTTATGTACCCCGGCATCCTGTTTTCTTCCTCTGTCCACAAATGGGGTTACAATACTAGATGAATCACCAACACCTGGCTCAATGAATATTACCGGGGAGGACGGCGGGGCAACATTTACAATTATATTTGACGAATTTGTTTCCAATTTGCGAACAAAACACGTCACAAATAACTCTTACGAATGGACGTTGTCCTTGGACAAGTCAGCAAATGGTATAGCCAAGCCATGGGAAGCAATTGAAGCCATTTCCGAAAATGGTCACGTATCGTTTACAGTAAAAAACAATCCTTTAAATATTACTGATGCAACAAAGTGCTGGCACGTATGTGTTCGCGGATGGAACTTTGCAGGACTCTCGTCAACAAAATGCGAACCAATTGAACCATGTGATGACATAAAAACAAATAAGAAACGTGGAATGGTTGTATTTGACGCTAAAGGTAAATATGAAATTGATATTACTTTAAACATTTTTTCTGGTTCCCCAAATCGGAGTATAATGAAACACTAATTGCGAATTGTTATATTCACGATGTCTTGCAATTTGGTTAAGGACCTATAATTTGGAACAAAAACCAGCGATTGGAAGAGAATGATGCTGACTATACATCTAGCAGAAACACAATATCAGCAGTGTGGCCATCTCTACGTCATGGAAAGTACAGCTGGGTAGTTATTGAATCATCAACAGGATCAATTGACGGGAGAGCTATTCCCAATAACTTATGTGACATACACGATGCTATTTCTTGTGGTGAAACTGAGGACGAATACATAAATGCTAACAACCTTACATTACATCATGACACGAGTTACTTCGTTTGCATATTTGCAAATGATACTGTATTATATCATGAGCTGTTTGAAGAACATCATCCAGAAATTAAAGCTTGTAGTGATGGTGTAAAGATAGATTGGACTCCACCTGATCCTGGGAGTGTATATATACATTCACAAACACACCCACTCGACAGGGAAACATACCAGGTACAGTATAGTTACTTAACTCAAATATTTACACAATTTGCCACTTCTATATAATGATATGTCTTTGCTAACTTAAACCTCGCTCACATTTGCTCTTCGGCGAATTAGACTAGCGTTTCATTCCCGTTTTTAATGAGGCATACACATTTTGAATGTTTATATGATTGAAGACATCAACAAGTCAAATAGCTGTATCCTGGAGCCCATTCATAGACATAGATGACGTAGGATCTTCCTCCAATGACGAGCATCCTGGGATCAACTACTATCAGTTTGCACTTGGTCGGTATTTTCCTTATGTTAAATAATTATGATTGATTATATTAACTATTTTTGCAAAAAATGATTAAACATATGACAAAATTCCATGTAACTTTATGATGACCTATGAAGTTTAGTCAACCCCTGATATTTTGTTAATGAGATACATACCCTTCTTAGTTAGAGTTAAAAAAGACGAATGAATCGAACATGGATGCTCCTTAACTTTACCTTCTCATTAATAATGAGCAAGACGACATCATATATTGTACGTTGTATGATAAACAAGTCGATTATAATTTTAAAGTGAATTTTCCCCATATAGACAGTAATACATATCATTAAACCCACTTAAATTGAAACGGAAATGACAATTATAAAAGTATGATATTTACACAACAGGTTCATGTATACCTCAGTCTGTAACTGATACAGAATAAAGTACAACAACCAATCTTCTCTTTTGGGTCAAGTATGAGATTTATTAGAATAACATAACATTACGTAACAAATAATTGTTTACAAATTTTAGTTTAGATATCTACATTGAAAAACTACCTACCTAAGGTCAACTTAGACGAGTAAAGCTATCGCAAGAATTGAATCGAAATCGCGATTTAACGAATGTGGTCTAGGTATCACAGCTTATTAGATATGACAGGGAATGCTCCAATATTTAGATTTTAAATCAAGACAAAATACTTCATTGATCAAACTGTTAGGTCAAGGTTATACTTGTAAATAACTTAACATATAATGATATCAAGGTGCATTTATAGTTAACAGTACATCCTGATGTAGTGAGAAATGATATAATGTCGAGGCGTAACTTTTGAAGTAAAATATCGTTTAAAAGATGAAAATATACTCAAACAACCCCAAAACAGATCCACATAAAGGACCCACGGTCCTGTGCTCACACAGTTTGGAACCTTCAGAGGAATGTTTATCCTGACTTTCAAACAAAAATATTGATTTGGATTTGTAGTCTAGAACTCTGAGAAACTTAGATAGAACAGTTGTGTGACCTAGTTTGATGACCTTTGACCTTGAAAATTTTACTTATTTAGAGCTCAGTAAGATATTTTGTGATTAAGCCGACCAAAATTTGCATCCAAAAATCAATTTGAAAAATCAACTTTTTTGACCTTTCGAAGGTCACTGAAGGTCAAGTAAAGGTCAAATTCTAAAACTAATGTCAGATTTGAACTCCTGGCAACTTGTAGATGATTATAGTAAAATGGTAAAATTTGATACTCACATATATTGAGCAATATGTAGGGAATGCTTAAATCTAGTAATGATGTAATTCATTGCAAGAAATGATCAAGTATAAGGCAAACTTTGAGAAACTTGTCAATCCGAAAACCTGCCATTGACTTTATACATAAGAAAGTTTACTGAAAACGATTTACTCCTACTTTTTGTCAAATTTTATGGAGTAAACACCAAAAACTGTAATTCCAAGAGATTTGAAATCTTTAGAGGACATAACTTGCATATACAGCAACTACTACAAGTTATTTGAAAGTTCTACTTCAACAAAGTGTCTAGTATTTACAGAAAATTTTATGTTTTGACGTCAAAATCAGCAATTTCTCGGAAACCGGGCGAACTTGGGAAATGGCGATGATAGGTCAAATAAGCCTTATGGATATGCATAAAATGAATGTGGATATGACTCAATCCGAATAGCAGTTTTAATTTGTGCGGCCTATGTTGACGGACGTCATTTGTTGTTGCTGCATTAGTGTCTCATTCATTGTCTTCTTTCTTTGTCTTGATTTGATTGTGATGTTAGTTATCTTTCTTCAGGGTCCACTGACTTGAGACTGCGCGTAGGTGGGTTAAACGTTTTGATCCGACCGGAAAACTCTCCCCTTCCCCTTAATGATGTTCTTATGTTGATCTGTATTCTTAGTTTACCCTCTTCGCGGAGAATATACTGATTCATATTCATTTATTAATGTTCTCTTCTCTCATTAATTTTCCAGTGCTTCATGATGATATTCTCCTGCATATTGTACCAGTATTTAATACATATCAATTTATTTCTTGTTATAGCTTTCTTAGTATACGAATTTTGGTATGTTACTCCTGTAACCTTGACATTGCAGTTTATTTCTCAGGCTGTAAACTCTGTTTGTTGCATCTTCCAATTGACTGCAGATTCTTGAAATCCTTATTATTTGTGATATAAATATTCCATATGACTGGTTTCGAGGAATATTTCCAGATAAATCTGGATATGAGACTATTTGGAAATTAAAGTTTCCCCTTTTGTCGTATAGTTTTGTTGTGATTTGTTTATTTACTATTTTCATTTGTATATCCTGAAAAGTTGTTTCTGTATCCTTCTCATTTTCCTTGTTTAACACTAATTCATCAGGATAGATGTTCGTCATATCAGTCTCCATTTCTCGGTCGTTGTTTATAGTACATAAATCATCAATGAATCTTGTATTTTTAGCGTATTTTAGTACTTTGGAGTAGTCTTCCTTATACATTTTCTCAATGGCTTGAAATTCATAACTGTATAAGTATAGGTTTGCCATATATGGCGCCGGATCGATTCACATCGGTATTCCAATTTTCTGTCTTAGAATTGAATTCCCTGCTTTAAAATAGGCTGTATCCACGATGAAATCCACTAGATCATTGCACTCTCCTTTGGTATATGCCTTTTTATTATCCGCCTTTCCACCCCATTTGGCTTCATCTCCGTCTACTGTTATCTTTTGGTTAGTTCCTCCTCTAAAGGCTTTATCTACGGACGGACCAACGGACGGACGGACGGACACCTGGTCGATCCCATAGGCTTACTGTGTGAGCCAATAATAACGAAACGAGGAAAATGGCATCATAACGTTTGTCCAATACAATATTTAAACATACGTGTTTTTTTTCTACTACTATTATTTGTATTTTATTTTATTTTTTATTTTATTTTGATATTAACTTTTTAACAGCTGTACTTTAGTTATAAGGTGCATCTATACTCAGTTAATTACATGCTAAATATTCTGAAATGTAGATCAAATATGCATCTATACTCAGTAAACAAAGTTTCAACATTCTGATACGTTGATTAAAATTACATCTATAATCAGTAACAAATGTTACATTGTGACATGTAGGTTTAATGTGCATCTGTACCCAATCAAACATTTAACACATTCTCACATGTAGGTTAAATGTGCACGAAGACTAAATAAAAGGCATGTTACACCTTCTCATATCTAAAACATCATATTCTCTCAAACTATAATAAGTCTCATTTTTTGTCAATAATGATTCAAGGTGGGCACTTGAATGGAGTAGATGTGGTTGACTTTACTACCATAGGAATAGGGAAACGCCATACAATAACTGGGTTGAATCTAAAAAATGGTCACGAGTACTTCGTTACAATTAAAGGTAAATAATGCTTTATACAATTTAATTTTCTCATATTAGCTAGGCACTCTTTTTAACTTTATGTACATTACAATTAAATCTGGGCTATATTGAAGTTAATTTTAAAGATTTTACCTTAATGGATTCTACTGTGTGAAGAGAATGCAACTGAACATGAACATACTCCTTGGCTATTCAATAACACAATGTTTTTTTGCATTTAGCTACGAACTTTGTGGGATTATCGACAGAAGTTTGTAGTTATCCAGTCATTGTGGATACAACCCCACCACAACTAACACAAATGACTCATGTACATGTGAAAACTCCACTGGTACCAACGAACTTAGAAATATGTGCAGAGAAAGTATTTTCATTATATACACCGTAGCATCATTTATCTATTTGTACTAAATGATATGCTAAATCCTGTTTTTTAAAACTGAAAATGTTATCATTCATCATGTTCGTGGTCTTATCTTTTTAGACCTTGGTTATTTGAAATTGATATTTCACTTCATTTGGGAATACAACGTCAAAATATTCAAATCTTCCTTTTCACGACATATCTCTCATTTGTATAATTTCTATGTGTATTTATTCCAGTTGGTTAGGGGTATTTGAGGATAAAGAGAGTGGAATTATTCATTACACCTGGTCTGTTGGTTCAGAACCGGGCTTTTCAGATATCAGTGGCCCATATCAGACAAAATATACATCAACTGCATCCAACGCAGCTGATCTCAAACTTTTTGATGGACATGTGTACTACGTCACTGTCAAAGTAAGTCAATTCTAAATTGTGAAAAATCATTAAAAGTTTCAAGAAGAAAGATGTAATCGGAAGAAAAGTTATATAAAATAATTCGCTTTAGAAAATAATTATATTTTCATTTACCCTATTACTTGTAGGCATATAACATGGTCGGCTTACACACAACTGCAAGTTCCCACGCGTTCACAGTAGATGCGTCCCCTCCTGTTGTTGGACATATATATGATGGTAAGATTGAAGATACTGATAACTATCATAGAGATATTGACTATCAAACTAATGCATCTAGATTGTGTGCCCACTGGGAGGGGTTTGCAGACCCACACACAGAGGTCATCGAACACCTCTGGAAATCAGGAACATGTCCTGGCTGTGATGACGTAATACATGAACACAACGTTGGACTAAAATCAGGTAAAGCAGGTCTTTTATTGATAAGTGTGCGTTCTTTAATCAGTAGAAATAAAAGAGAAAGGTAGTACTAAAGTACTATATGTTTGACGTGTATCGTTTTTATTTTAGAGGCATGCATGGATTCACTAAAACTTTCACAGGGGAAAACATATTTTTCTACAATAACTGTGTGTAACCAAGCGGGTCTATGTAGCGCACAGTCTAGTGATGGTGTGATGGTAGATAGTTCCCCACCTGTCACTGGGGTAGTAGAGGATGGGACTATGCCTGAAGATATCCAGTTTCAAGCATCAAGGTACAGTATTTCATTCTACACACCATCATAAGTTATATTAACCATATATATATCATTTTATCTAGTAAATACTTAAGATTAACCCACTCTGGATTTTAATATTTTAGAAATCTCTGCCCTTTTGGTTGGTTTTCAAGATGCTCCTAGTGGAGCAATAAACACTAAATAAATCTAAATACTAAAGATTAACACACTGTGGATTTCAATATTTTAGAAATGTACTCTCTGCCCATTGGATTGGTTTTCATGATGCTCATAGTGGACTCTCTAAGTATGAAATGCGTGTCGGTACACAAGTTGGATCCGATGATATCATTCCTCCAAAGATAATGCATCTTACTGAATCCTTATTTGTACCTCTGAGCACACCGTTGCCAGTTAACACAACCATTTATATAACAATTAAAGCATATAACTTTGCAGGTAATTTAAGATATAATTTGTAACATTCCTTTGTATTCACCTGTAAATGTATAAATACATCTGCATTTTTAGATAAAGATTTTTTCTACTCACAATGTAACATGTGCAATTTACATCACAATAAGGGCATATAACTTTGCAGGTAATTCAAGATTTAATTTAAAATATCATTCCTATGTATTAAACTTTAGACTTTTAAAAACAAAATTTTGTAGTAATCTATAAATTATAGTACCATGTACATTGTAGGTCTGTATGCTGAATCAACAAGTAATGGATTCACGGTAGATACAACACCTCCATCTGTCGTTCAACCAGCTTCAGTAGATTTCAACCATGGTTCCATGAAAGACAACACACAGGTATATTCATGCTTCTTTAATCATTATAAAAGCGAAGGAAGGGGGATAGAGGTCCGTGATAAATCTCTAAATATCTATGACGAACGGAGATTTACCTCTTCCTAGACACCAACTAATTTGACACCATCTTAATGTATTCCATGCCAATGTTAACATAAATTAATTTAGGTATGGAGGAGTTCGTTGACAATTAGATGGCTGTTTGAAGATAACGAGTCTGGAATTGAACGTCAATATGTCAGTGTTTATGCACATAATGATGGGGAGTTAGGTGTTCCAACAATTGAGGTATTCACTCTTGTTTATCTATTCGTGAATCAAACAATTCTAAATTGAAAAATGGTATGCTTTTATGATTAATATCCCTTGAAATTAACAATTCTAAATTGAAAAATGGTATGCTTTTATGATTAATATCCCTTGAAATTAAAACAAACCACCATATTGTACAAGCAAGTTCTCTGTATAGATTAAAATATGTTTGGCGTGAGATAAAAAAAAGTATCAGTCTTTATTTATGTACAACAAATTCAACACTATTTATAAAGTAATTAACAGTACTTTACATTCTTTTTTAGATAGGCACTGGTTCTTATTACACATTCAGCAATCTAACCCTCAACGATGGAACGGGATATTTTGCTTCAATTGTGGCGTGCAATAAAGCACAACTATGCTCAACTAGTTCGTCAGAGAAGTTATTGGTATGTTGTTTCATTATCACATACATTCACATTTAAGCATTTGACTAGTTATATTATTTGATGTATTTCCAATTAGCATATGCATTAGCCATTTAGCTTCTAACATTTGTTTTCTTTGTTCAATAGTTCGATGCATCAAGACCAAGTATTGGGACATTTGCCAGCTGGACAAACCATGCTGCGGAAGTTGGCAGATATAAAGATGGATTCATGACATGGAATGGAGCTGATATTTCGCTACATTGGCTCGGGTTTGAAGATCATCACTCTGGAATATCACATTACTTAGTAACAGTTGGGGAAACATTTGCTGGTCATGAATTGACACCAGTGTGTACCAAACTTTTATATTAATGTTAAATCATACAATCTTAATTTGCATTGATCATTTGAAGGAAACTTCTGAATTCTGTCTTCAGAGTTTGCATGTCATAGATTGTAATTATTCTAGGGTCAAAGACAGGAATAACTTATCTTATTCTAACGGTATTTTTACACTATTTCACGGTAGTCTGGATGGAAGAGCTTCTAGCCAGAAAATTCGATAGAGACTCTCGGAAGAAATTACACATACCTTAATAAAGTTTGTGCCTGTGCTTATATACAGGGTGGGCAAAAAGGGACATTCTCATATTTCTATTTAAAGGAGCAGATATTGACCAAATGTCATAACAACTTAGAAGTATACAGCTTGAACATTTCTGTACATGTTTGTAAAATTTCAAATTAATCAATCTAAGTTTTCTTTTTTTTCATTGAGCAAAAAATGTGACACATTACCTAAAAAAACAGGTTTTGAAATTGCAGTTTTTTGTGATTTCTTTAATTTAAATTACACATTTTTATTTCTCAGTCATTTTTTCATTATTGCCCATATCTCGCCAAAATATCATTGTTATTTGTAGCATCTTCATGTATGTTTATCTTAATATATGAATCAAGGTTTCTATGCAAAAATGAAAGTACAGTATGATGATAGGTCGATTACACATTGTATTGAGGTAAGAGTGGATGGCAGCAAATGATTCAGGAAGGCATACATAATGTACAATAGTGAATTTTCTGACATTGGGGGCTATCAAGAGGCACAAAGAGGCAGGCATATTAGATATCCTCTTTCATGAATTTCTTCATTTTTGGATTGTTAAATCTATTAAGTTTCGTGAATTGTGATATCACAATCAAAAAGCGTCACAATTTTTATAACCTTGAAGTCACATAATATTATATCGTATTAAAGCCAGATAATTCACCATACTTTGGTATATAACACCTGGTTTATGCTCCTAAATACTTAATGAATGATACAAAGTGTCTCATTTTTTATTGCCCAACCTGTTAAACATAAACAACCACGGCCAATACCATAATGTTAAACTCGTATTATGTCATACACTCTTAAACTGGATTTGATTTCACTTGGAAGAAACTTTAAAATTCCATCTTCAAAGTTAGGATGCCTTAGAGTTCAGTTATTCGGAGGTCATGGACAGTAATACAACGAACACATCTCCGGAAAGTTGTTTATTTGAGCTAAATGCCTTTATTTCTTGATCGTCCAATAGGATCAACCAATATTAGTGGCTCATAGTACAGCAGGAGCAGTAAACCATGAAGAAGGCGTTATACAAACTGGAACCATTTCTCTAAGTCGGCCTATAGATGACTGTAAAAGACTGTTTGTCAAAATGTGGGCAGTAAATGGGGTAAATATTACCATAAACATGTATTTTAATGTCACCCACTCTATTGATAGACAAGTTAATAATAGTTAACAAGTTCCAGTATTTATTGTTTTGTTTGTTTTAATTGTTTTGTAATTTGTTAAATTGTATACTTTTTCACCATTTATTTTTAGTTTGTTTAATGTTGTATATTTATTTTCTCTTAATATTGCATTGATTTGAGATTTCATTCCCAAAGAAGATGAATTAATTAATTATATTAATTAATTAATTATTATAATCATTAAGGACGACCTCCTTTCTCAGTGTTGAAGGAAATATATTTATTCCATTAGTAGCCAGGCGGATGACCACTTTTTTATAGAAAACGAGTATCTAGACCTATCTGTACAAAAATTAGGAATTACAAGGAAGTACGGGTGCCTAGAACACACATCCATGGTGATAAAACTACTCAGGGAGACAAGAGAAAACAAGGAAGATTTGGCAGTACCTTGGCTCGACCTAGCAAAAGCTTAAAGATCTGACCCCTATAAGCTTGTTTAATTCATTATGATGATTTACCACATCCAAATAAAGATCCAGTGTCCAGCCACAAGCTCTGGAATTAGACAACATTTATTGATGAATTGAAAGTAACAGCCTAAGGGGTCACGGGGTTAGGTGGATTCTTAGCGGATTAAATAAGATAATGAAGTGGAGCAGTATGAAATTCAAACCAGTCAAATCAAGAAGCCTTGAATGGAAGAAAGAGAACGTAGACGAAAGACTGGGAAACGTACTAGTATTCGACGTATCTCCTTCAGACAAGACGAGTATAAAGAAAATGGAAGATACCTGGTTCAAACTTGTAGACAAAACCAGGAAAAGTAATAAACCTCGCCTCGCCTAGTATTTTTTTCCTCGGATATGTATTCTGGCATATCCACCTCATGGTCATCCAGTATTTATTTTATTATGCACCTCCCTTGGTTAATATCACATTCCTACCATTAATTTACTGTAGATAAATTAAATATGGTGTTAAATTGTCAAGAAATACTTTATTTTAAAGAATGGGTCTACTAAAACAGAAGCCGAGCATGGTATTTTTTTCGAGAATAGGTATTCTGGCATACGGGATGGTTGGATATCTCGTTGCTTCAATACTGGATAGAACGAGATCTTGCTGCCACGTATGGCAATATACCCTGCAGCTCTTTACCAATCAGATTTAAGTATTTTAATGAGGTGCATAATCAGATTTACTAGGCAAATTCAAGGCATGGATATACCAGCATGGAATACTGCCTCTAATACTTTGGCCACTGCTTGTGTATGCCGTGCCAATTGGCACTTGACACTGCAGTGGGGAAAATAAATAAGTATCTTAGCAAGTGGTTTGGAGTACCAAACGCTTCAGTAGTGGAGTTTTCTTTGGAGAATCAAACATGCTCTGCCGCCTACCAATCTAAGCAATGACAGAAGAATACAAGGAATTCAAGAGCAGCACACGCAGGTAAGCAGCACACAAGAAAACTCGGTATATTTACTAAGGAAATAATATATATATTTCAGTTTAGTCAATTTTTACAATAACATACAGTTTTGATGGAAAAATAATGAAAATGCAATGACACTTAAAATAAGTGTATTAAATTACACAATAGTTTTAATAAATGTTTATTGGAAATAGAAAAGGTACAAAAGAAAAAGAAAAAGGGAGTCATTTGAAGGGAGAGTTTGCAATTATGGGTTCAATGTGTCTAATCTCTATAACAATCGTCCATGTTAGTCAATGATGCAGTTTAACCCCTAGTTGGCCCATGTACCCCCTAGGATGTCACCCTGCACCACTAACCAACGTGTTGAACAACATTTTGAGTGGTTAAAATAAAAGTTCCTTCTCAATCGCTTTTTTAAACACTTTATATAACATCATTGGATAATAGGTTATACATATCAAGATTGATAATTCTGAATTAGGTATAACTTTAACTGTGTTTTAAATTTCTTATTGTTTTGTATTTGTTTTAATTCAGTGGGTAACACGTTCCAAAATTTTGCTCCTTCGACTTTTATTGAGTTTTCTGTTAAAGTATTGCGTGATTTTATTCGATGGATATTTTCCTTTCTTCTAGTATGGTAATTATGGCACTCTTGATTTTTCATAAAATAATTACTAAAGTGGGAAATCATAACTGTGTTAACCTCATGTATGCATTTTTGTACAAAAGATACAACTGAGAGTTTATGAATATCACATAGTTTGAGAATCGAAAATTTTTTAAAATTGTGTGAAATGTGTTCTTTAAGAGGTGTGGTTGTCAAAATTCTCAGAAAGCGTTTTTGTAATTTAAATAATGGGTCAAGGGATGTTTTGGTGGCATTGCCCCAAATCAAGTTGCAATATGATAGGTTTGAATATATAAGTGAGTTATAAATAGAAATTAAGCTATTTTGAGATAGTTTGTCTTTAACTTTGTATAAGATTCCTAATGTTCTTGATATTTTCATCTGTAAGTACTTGATGTGGTCTTTCCAACTGAGTTTCTCATCAATGATAACTCCCAAGAAACTAATTTTGTCAACACATTCGATTTGTTTTTTAGCAATTTTTAGGGAAAGACCTTGGTTAAGTTTTACTCTTTGTGTAAAAGTCATATATTTTGTCTTTTCAATATTTAATGACAATTTATTTACATTGAACCAGATTGCTAATTTTGTCAGTTCTTCATTCATTTTGTTGAATACATCTAAATCATTTTTTCCAGAATATAAAATATTAGTATCGTCTGCGAATAACATAAAATTTAAATCCTTGGACACTCTATAAATGTCATTTATAAAAAGTAAAAATAAAAGAGGGCCTAATACAGAACCTTGTGGCACGCCACAAAGTAATGTTCTTTCATTTGACATACTATTATTATAAAATGTAAATTGTTTTCTATTAGTCATATATGATTTGAACCAATCTAAAGCTATACCCCTGATTCCATAATCCAAACTTGAATAATGCACATAGCAAATGAGTGACTCATGGTAGACTTAGAAAAAAGTTAATTATCAGAGGAATTAGTATAAACTTCTGTAAGACAATGATATTGTGGTCAAAAGTATCAAAACACGTAGTACTAATTGAACTGACAGTGCCATGGGAGGAAAGTATTCTAGTAGCTCAAGAAAGAAGAGAGAAAAATATCCAGAACTAGTCCAGCAGTATAGATATAAGGGATACTACCCAAATGTGAACCAGTAGAAGTTGACTGTCGAGATTTCGCAGGACAATTACCATGGGGAACATTAGGAATTTAAGACACAACTAGGAGTCAGCAACTCCACAGATCGTGTAGTTTATCCCAAGGAACGCTATATTCATGAATCTGTATAAATGTATGTCACAATGTAATATTTTTCATCAACTGTACCATTGATTAAATTGGCAGATATTGAAAATCATGAATTAGATATATATCAGAATTTCCAATTTAAGCATTTGGGTGACCACTGAGGAGTTTCAAAGGCACAAATCACAAAGAGAATACAATATATGAGATCTAATATAGTATAACGTAACCATACCTTGAAGAGATCTCTAAGTAATACTTTGGAAAGATCAGGAAATTATTGCAAAATCCCACATGAAGTGGCCATGTTGAATTTCAAGAGGCCCAAATCAGAAAAGTGATACAATGTTACAATAATAAAGCTACACTTCAGAAAGGTCTCAAAATTAACGTAACAAATACTGTTTTCCCGATCCTCCATACACAGCCCCTGGGGTTCAGGCTGAAAAACTCGGAATATGTGTGAAATAGAGATATGCTGCGATTATACCAGAATTTCAAACAATAGTATTTATTACTTTGGTTTAAAATGAAAAACTAAAAATTTTCGCCAAATATTCCCGCCATTTATAAAGCGGTGACCATCTCGACATTTTTTTGCTTAAACCCATTCACAAATAAACATCTTTCCACCAATCATAAAGCAAATCCCTCCACTGGTATTCGAACTATCTTCCTGACGGACTGACAAACGGACTGACGAGGGCTTGACTCTATCCCTACCGATCTTCGTTCGTTGGGATATTTAAGACACTAACAAGATGTATAGCTTAGCAGCACACTCTTGTCCCACATCACTTTGGTGGAGTCACCTGTTGAAAGACTCGAAATAACAAGGGTCTGACGCTGGCGATGGGACAATTACATAAAGTAAGACCAAAGTATGTTTCAAAAAGATATCATTTTCATTTAGGTTGGATTGGCGAGTTTAGTTGTTCATAACTCGTTCGAGGTTGTTGAAAACTCACCTGGTAGAGGAGTTTTGGTGTTATCACGACGATGTGAAACACACAGTTGTGAGGGTCATTGTGTATGTGCACCCCAGGATCAACGCTGTGACTTAAACATCAACAAGAACTGTACAAAAGCAAAATACGGTATGCGGATGGGAAATGCCAAAACTTCAAATATCGCATACAATTTCGCATTTAATTCCACATCCCCTTTTCAGAAGTTGTTACTATAGTTTAGGTGAAGCGTTTAATAAATTCAAATTGAGAAAAACAAGATCCTTTTTTAGAAAATAAGCCTAAGATTTTTCTAAAAGTGACAAGATGGGGTCCTATAATCTATAATTTGTTAAAGAGTTGGATTAATATTTTCTGTATTATTGTGACTTCACTTGAAAGAAAACATATTGTTTTAATAAAAACCACTGTACTTTGGCCAAAAAATTCTCATGGACAAAGAAATGACTGTCCAAATTCACTCGCCATACTAAATCTAGTCCTTTAAGTATAAACAAAAGCATTGTTCAATCAAGCTTTACAATTAGTTGAAACATCAGTTGATGTAATCATTAAGTATTATAACATCTTAACATGAACGCTTACATCTTGAATATGGAAATCATATTGACGGTATCGTCTGTAAAATATCATTCTACAAAATAGGCCAATTAATCCCCCTTATTGCTTATTCTTGCTCAAGATACTGTAGCATTTTATACAAAAAATGTATTTATTTAGGTGACAATTTTGTAATCCTGGTGAATGATACCCAAGCCATCAACAGTTTTGAGAAGACTGATAGCGTACTAGAAGACATGAATTTCACACATTCGAATTGCTTGTTAGCAGCAGTGTGGACGATTTCCGAACAAAATGGAAGACCACCTAAGAGGTTTTAAGCATATACTATATTTTAAGTAGAATATTGCAAAATAAAAAAAAGATGTTCTAGATTGTACTTGGTTTGTTTACTTGATTGTATAACTAAATTTAAGGAATCAATTAATTCATTAAAGCATCAATTCTGTCTACTTGAACAATAGATATAGAGGAAAACAAGTTCCAGCACTTGTGCTGTATAGTGTTAACAGTATCCCCGTTTTGTTCCTAGTGTAAACTGGTCGTGGATGGTTCGAAATTAGTTTGAAGACGCCCCTCGCAGAGACAATCCGCTACCATCTCTATGTACAACCCTTTCTAAATTAATAGTGCTTGTGATATCTATGTTTTAGATATGAATATACAGCTGGCTTATTCGGAAAGGTTCATGGTAGTGGTGTAGTCAATTTAGCGCATGATCGAATTTGGTTTGAGGCTGGGTTTTACAACCATGCTGTTATTACACCCACCTTAAGTATGTTTATTTTTGTTGATTAAATATTTTAAACTTACTGATCTAACGATTAAGGTGGGCATTTCTCATGGAGACGTGTAAGATAGGGTTAGCATTTAGTCAATCCGTGTAGTTCAGCGGTAGGTCAGGGTGTTTTGCTGTGCGGTCCGCAACTCATACAAAAGGCTGTGTGCAATTGAAAGAACACAATGCTCCTTCAAAGAGGGGTTTCTAGGTCTGTCGTCCAGGATTAATTATAATTACATACATTGTCAATTAGAACAACGGTAATGAATATGTTTAAGCAAACGCAAGCAAAAAATACAGAATACACGTCGCACAAAACTGGGGACAATTAGCGTAATATTATCACGATGCCCATGTCAAGCAGCGTGCCTACTAGGCACGCAGTTTGAAACTCTGACAAACTGCGCGCATATTTCAAAATGGAAGACGGGGAGGACACGACTCCCAAAAAGAGCCAAAATACGAAAAATACAAGGTTAGTCTCGTTCTAAAGATAGTACCATTCTGTGAAGATGAACTTAATTTTCGTAGTACTCAATGGTTTTCCCGATGTAAACCTAGTTATCTCAATATAAGGGTCTTAAGTAGCTTCTGCGTTCAAAATTTACAGTGTTAAGTTATATTTATGTCTTTTTATCGTCATTTGGCATATATTCAGCCATTGTATCTACGTATGCTAGAATATATAGGATCACTCCATCTGATTGAAGCAGCATAGTTTGTGTTCAAAACGATAATACGCCATAAACTTGATTTAAACATTTTTCTTGTCAAACTGCGCGCCTATATTCACATGTATTTCCCAAACTGCGTGCCTAATATTTCCAAACTACTTGCCTATCCAAGCTTGTTTTAGTATTAGAAAACGTAAGCGCCATATGTAAGGCACATATGTGTCTAATAGTAGAACCCCATAATTGAAACACTATGAGAGTCCATCCACCAAGATGGTGATCTGAAAATAAAAGTTGCTTTCGTTCCCAACTGAATTGTCACTTCTATTATAAATTTTGACTTTCAATATGAAAATCTCATAAAATCTGACGATAAAGCAAAATTTCCAAAGCTATATGAAAAACACCAACACGTGCCTCTGTAGAAATTCCAATGATAATATGTAGTTTTAATAGTGTATGCGCACCGTTTGTAATTTCTGGCTAAAATAGGCGCGCGGTTTGTGCTTTATTTCTTTTTAATCTCCTGATTATCTGTTTTATCTCGAAATATTTTGAATTAAACATGATAAATGCGTAAGGAATTAAATATAAAACGAGTCTAATGTATGTATGTATGTATGTATGTATCTTTATTTCCCACATACAGGGTGTTCCAAAAGTAACAGGACTGGTGCTGGCATTTTGTTGAATATGCACCAATCGTCTTCAAAATTGTACATAATACACTTTCATGTATTGTTACTAAAACTGCAAAGTTTCGACAAAAATTATGAAACTGGAGTAGAGTTATGGTTGCTATGGTAACATGACATCACAATACCCGGGGCAACCTTCCACGCAGAAAGTTACAGAGACTTTAAGCATTTTATACATTCCATATCAAAGTTAGAATCCAACAACTGGTGGGAATTACATTTGCTAAATACATCATTTGATATTCCTATGTATCCTTTACTTTGAAAAGTGGGGTCCTCTTGGGTCAGTCCAAGAGTAGCACTCTGTATCCATTACTCAAACACATGAGTGAACCCATTTGATGACTTGTCACGCAGGGTCGATAGGACAACTTGGAGAAGGTCATTCTCATCTTTAACGGTCTTACCACAATGATTAGCATTCCATTCTCCATATAAAAGTAAAAATTAGATATTGCATGATCAGAAGAGTATGGTTCATGGTCTTAGACCTCAAGACCTAGCTCCACTATAGCTGCAGTGGTCTTTAATGCTGACTTGTGGGCAGGCGCCTTATCAAGGTGGATGACTGGCTTCAAATTGGGTCTTTTCAAAAATTCAACGGTGAATTGTGCAGACTGTTATTCATAATGAAATTTCAGGAAATTGAATAAATATTATTATTATGAATATTATTATCATACTTGAATCTGAGTTGTATAGCAACACCATAACTATAAAGCAACTAATAAAACAAACAAGAAATGTTGTATTGTAATAGGTGAATTAGATACTTTCTTCAGTAATATAAAAATATTACATTTTCATGAAAAAGTTGCCCCGGGTATTGTGATGTCACGTTACTATAGTAACCATAACTTTACCTGCATTTTATCATTTTTTCTGAAACTTTACAATTTTAGTTGCACTTCGTCAAAGTACAATTTGTAAAAAATTTGAACACACTCGGTGCAGAATTGACAAAATGCCAGCACCAGTCCTGTTACTTTTGGAACACCCTGTATGTGTGGATTTCATATGAACTTATATTACAGGTGCATTGACACTAGTATTCTGCTAGCGTCATTAATAATAACATCACAATTTTAAAGGTACAAGGTTAAATAAGAAAACAATACAATCATGTGGTTAATTTTGTGCAGTGTTCGGAAATGGAGGTACCAATGATACATTATTTTCCCTTATCAATCGATCAACATAGTGTAAATACTCTGTAACTACAGTTGTTGAGATCTCTGTGTTTGAGTCTGATGGTCTGCAGATCATAGCACTGACGTTCGGTAAACGACTGAATTCTTCATCTTGGTTTAAGTTGAGGGCTCTGATTACTTGCTCTCTTTGCGAGTTGTGGTTGGCGCACTCTTGAAGAATATGTGAAATAGTGTCATTGTAAAGCATTCCGCATTTGTCACACAAAGATTCCCTATTTTCGAGTGGCATTGATATCACCTTCGCCATTGTTAATGATTCTCTCAGTAACGTATGGTCCTTTTGAGCAGTTTTCCATAATTGGTGTTCTCTTAATCTGTTTGTTGGTATCCGTGCATCTGTTCTGTTTGCTCTATTTTCAGAGCATATTTGTGTCTGTTTTACCTGATATCTGCAGATTTTATTCCATAGCTTGTTTGGTGGAAAGTATCCATCGTCAAGGTAGTTCAACAAATAGTCTTCAAGGTTGTGCTTTTCGAGCACATTCCATATATCCGGTATATAACCTTTCTGTACAATTTTATTGGTTTTTAGATGATTTGAATGTGCTCTGAATAAGAAAACGTCCTTAGTTATTGAGGTTTGGTTCATGTTGCATAGCCTTCCGAGGAACGAAAGTTTCCTACTGTCAATTGTGCTTTCAATGGGCATGGTGTCTGTGAGGCCATAAACATCATCTGTTCTGGTTGTTTTACTCAATTCTAGGAGATTTTTAAGTACTAGCCTTTGGGCTCTCTCTAGTTCAAGTATATTGCTGTTAGTTAGATTGTGCCAGAGTTCACATCCATAAAGCGCAGACGGTATGCAAATTGAATTTATCAGTTTGAGACCAGTTAGCGGATTAAGACCCTTGGGATGTACCCCTATGCCAACTAGGGACGCAAACGAGCCTCTCATCTTCTGACACGCATTGGTGATAGTGCTTTGGCGCTCTAGTGTTGATTGGAACAAGTTTCCAAGATGTTTCATTTTTTCCGTTTCATTTATCTCCCCTATTTCTGTTGTCCATCTTCGAGTTAGGCGTAATTTTTCATTTGTCTGTTTTGATTCTCCAAAAGTCATAATTGATGATTTTCCTACGTTGAAATTAAAACGCCATTGTTTGGAGTAATCAATGACTATTGACATCATGCGATCTAATGCTTGTTTGGTGTTGGCTATTAGAGCAATGTCGTCCGCATATGTCGCAATGCAGCATGGGATGTCGTGCATCATTGTTCCGTAACCTGAGTTTTCTATCATAATCAGGAGCTCGTCAATGTAAATGGTATACAGCCAGCCAGATAGAATTCCGCCCTACCTCACAGATTGTTCAATGGGAAACCACTCTGACTGATACCCTTTAAATACTATAGCACCCGTTAGGTGTTTATATTGTTCATAAAGGATGTTCCAGAAGCGCCCGCGGATTCCTAGGTGATGCAGCTTTAGAAACAGACCAGAGTGATACACGGTATCGTAGGCTTTGGCGCTGTCAAAACAGGAAATAAACGTTTTTTGACCGCGTTCTTTGTTATAATATATTGTCTCCAGAATGTTAAAATTACATGAGGTACTACATAGCCCCTTTTCATAAGCGTATTGATGTCTACTTTTAGTAAGCCTCGTTTTTGACGTTTTCTCGTGTTTGGTTATTCTTTGTTTAATGAGTTTCTCCCAGAGTTTCTCTATTGCGGGGAGTAAGGAAATCAGTGACGAAAATGCCATTAATCTGCTTATGTAGATTCATTTGCACATATTTTTTGCTAGTATTTACAAGATTCGTATATTCGCCACAGAATGAACGCATTGAACAAGAAAACAATGTCTTTAAATTACGTTTCAAAATACAGACTCCAACTTAAATGATGCAATGTTGTTAGGCACGCAGTTTGTGATCGAAACAAACTGCACACAGTTAGCTTTTTAAATAAGGCAGATGTTAACGCTTAAAGCTGAGATTAGCCCGTATTTCCCGAATTGTCCCCAGGTCCGTGCACGTCATAGGCAAGGATTTTCTGATTTGCTGTTACATTACTTCTGCAGGGATTTCTTTCTCAGATATGTTTTTTGCCGTAAAAGTTTTCTTTATGACACTTCTATCATACATTGTTAACTTTAAATACTCATCAGCACGGTACTTCACTTCACTTCAATGACACTTCTATTCTATCATAAACTCTCCCCTCCATACGTTTGGCAACCTTAGCTCCCCCATTGGACTACGTGTCTCTTTACCTTTGACTTTTTATTTACTTAAAGGGACAAAGTGCGTAAATGAAGTCTCACTTTTGATCTTCATAGTATTTCCAATGGATTAATAAGTACAAGATCTTTCATTTGACACCAAAAAAGCTCAAACAGACCTCATCAGAGTTGACACTTGATCATGACAAAATATTTTTGATCTATCAATTTATATATGTCAATTAAGTTTTTAGCAATGCCATAGAAAGATGGCATTGTTGTTTGCATTAATTATCAATTCATTTTTGACAGGATTTTCAAGCATACGCCATCTTTTAATCCAAGAGTTATTTAAAACATACACTTTTTGTGAAAAGTGGTAATTCACTTTTTTCAATCTCTGAACTTCAAATGCTGTTTTCTATGCAAGTAATTTTCACTTCAGTATTATCCAAAATTAAAGTTTTTATCATATTTGATTGACTGGGTGAGTGACATGTCTCAAACAATATTTTGTCTTTTTTCATTCAAAATAGGCGCATTGCCTGTTTAACCTGCGATGAAAATACGTATACTATTGATGGAAACGTAATTTGACTTTATTTCCAAGACTTCCAAATTTTCTCATTTTTTTCTTCGGTTACAATAGGTCGAAAATTGATGATACATTTGATGAACTTTTGAAAATCAACATTTCGATGTTAACCAATGGATAAATGGTAGGTTTGCCAGAATATCCATGCATCCAAGCCCTTGAAAGAATACGAGTTGGGTAGGTAATTGAATAAGCTAACATTATTTAACAAAAAATGTATACGTTTCTTCAGGTTCAGCAACGTTATAGGGCTTTAAAGTCAAAATTGTTTTTCAAAAAACTCCCCCCATTGAAATAACACAGGAGGCGAAAAATGATTCTCAAAAATGACTTTGAAGCTCTGTAACTTTAGAATTCATCAAGTAAACTAAACACTTAGTGAACAAAAAAGTTAGAGAATTCAATTTTCTATATAAAAATATTCTTTTTTGCTAAATCTTTAACTGAATAGATATCCTGATTTCTGATTTGCCCCGTACCCACCATTTCCCATTGGTTTACATGGGAATGACGATTTTCAAAAGTTCATTAAAATCATCAATTTTCGACCTATTGTAATTGAAAAAAATTGGGAAAACTTAGAGGTATTGGAAATAAAGTCAAGTTAATTTTCCATCAATATTTTAAGTTATTACATTGCAGGTTAAGTAAATACAAATTCAAACGTAAAGAGTCTTTAACACTTCAATGGGGGAGCTAAGGTTGCCAAACCTATAGAGGGGAGTGTACATTGTATAACTTTGTTAGATATTCATTTCAGCAAGACTTTTACAAGGCCAAAGATATATTTTCTATGTACGGGCCTGGTATGATGACGTCACGTTCACAATTTTCCAATCAGATGGCATTCTCATCGATATCACCCCACCAACAGTTTCTCGTATCAGACATGTGCGTCATGCATTATCGATTCTAACGTTTTGTAAAGTATTGCATTTTGAATTATCTACGGCTAAGTGTTTTCAATTAACCTTGCCAATATTAAGCAAGCTTATTAATACGGCCTACACTACTCTTAACTGACAGTGACAATGTTGCCCCCTTAGGGAACACGTCAAGAGATCAATGTCGCCAAATGGCTATATGTCATCAGTTAGGGGGGGGGGCGGTGTCTGGAACCCAAAAATAAGCATCACCGACATTGATCCCTGGGGAATTGCATCAGCCAATTTTTGTTTCACAATCATCTTTGCATGCCTCCATATTGAAATATTTAAGAGTTGTTCAAATTTTGAACTTCTTTTTCACCATTATAGCACAACCAATATATAAAACCCCTATCTAATGAATATGAAAGACCCATCGACAAGGTACATGATAAGAATTGTTAAGAATTGCGTGTGTCAACATTCCGTATATGGTTAACAGGGGGGAGGGGTCTAGGGCTTAACTGATAATATATATATATATACAGGGTGTGCCAAAAAAACGCCACTCTTTTTCAAGACACTATAGCTTTTTTATTTTCCAACCTACATATCCCAAATTTTGCAGTTATATAGTACCAAGGGTTCTAAGTAATAATATAATGTAACAAGTCCTTGGCATTATATTTGATCTAAAAGAGGAGTTCAATTGGTCTGCCACCCTATTTGATGATAGATTTTAGTTTTAGTCGCCTTGCTGATATAGCAGTATCAATGAAATGTTAGCTATATCTTTTTCAACGTGTCTTAATTGCGAGCTTTAGTTGAGCAATTTTTAAGATTGGGTGGCTTCATACCATCTCCTGGAGACCTCCCTATACCCTATACTCACTGGTGTTTGCATTAGGCCTACTAGCTTGGCGGTTATCAGGGCGTATCAGTTTAGGAACATTTTGCAAATTATGCTTATTTCTCATGGCACACCACATGTTTAAATGAGACGCCGGTGACATGTCTTATTCAAGTAAAAGTGTATAATTCATGAGTCATGGCTAGATAACAACTTCAAGTTTCATTTGGTATGCAAATTATGATTTTGTATCAAAAATTAAAAAAGTTATAGCATTTTGAAAAAAAGTGGCGTTTTTTGGCCCACCCTGTTACTTCTTCTGTTAATTTATGTTTTTATACATTGAACTTCCGACGTGCTCCCTTACTCATAATATTACCAACAATAAGTTCTAAAAAGCAAGCCCAATGTCCTGTTTAAGAATCTCTATTCTAACTATAACATAGGGATGCAATTGATTTCATCCTGTGTATCTGCAGAACATATGCGGGATGAAATTAATTGCATCCCCATTATAAGTCAATGACACCCTTGCTGAAATCCTCATTTTCTCAAAAGAACTCAATTTGATTTAGTCTCAACAAGTAGGTTTATGTTAGTGAGTATTGCTAGAATCAATTTTCAATACTAAGAATAGGGGTTCTTAGACAGGGCATTAAAGCTTAACCAAGGCCTTTTTGAAATTTCTATAACTATAACTCCCCTCCGCAACTTTGAATCTATTTCATCAATACTTCGTTTCCCATAAGTTTTCGGTATTTCCTATTGGCTACATGTACCTCATAAAAATGCTCATATTCTTCAAGGTCGAGGAAAGTGATGGTTCTTACGTTGAGTTCGATAAGGACTTTACTGGTAGTGTTGATAAACTCAGCGTCCGTTGGCCAGGTGTCTTTGCAGATGAGGAATCTGGCATTTCACATTTTCTGTTGGGAATAGGAACTGCAGTACTGGGTATCTTAATCAATTCTGCCGTTATTCATTTCTCGGAATTCGTATTTAATTCTGATATGATTATCTTAATAAATAGTTGAAGTTCCATGTTTCGCTGTATGGTTCTTCTGATATAAATGTAGTATGTAATTTGGAAGAGACGTTGTGTTTTGTGGTTTATAAATGTGTTTGAATTTTGATGAGACTATTCTGATGCAATCTGTGTCATTGACAATTTATTTATATGTAAACTTCTGCATTCTGATGCAACCTTTGCAATTGATGATTTACTTAATAATGTGTAACCTTTCTCATTCTGATTCAGTCTGTGTAATTGACTATTTATGTCGAGCTTTTCTCATATAGTTGATGATGCTTACAAATTTACGAAGCAGTCTGATACAAAAGTACAGTTAACTGGGATGTCTTTAACACCAGGCCAGAAATATTACGCAACAATAGTTGCAGTGTCAAACACTGGACTAGAAGCAACGAAAGTATCTGATGGGTTTACAGTTGACATAGAACCGCCTATCCCTGGAATAGTATTTGATGGCAGATGTAAGTGAATATATATTTGCATTTGATTATATTATGAGTTCAGTTTATTTCAATTAGTTCTTTTTAAAAAATGATGAAATATTGCAGTTTTATACGACGCAGACTACACCAATGAGACAACTATACTACATGCCCAGTGGCATGGATTCTACGACCGACACAGTGGAATAGACTACTATATCTGTTGTGTTGGAACTACATCAGACACATCAACATGTGATGTGATTCCATTTCATGACGTGGGGCTACAAACCAGTGTGTCGATTGCGATCCCTGGTGCATTGCAACCTGGTAATTCGCTTTTAATAGTACTATGATATTATTATTATTTTAATGTATTTAGGTATTATTTATTTTGACCTAAAACCCTGTTTTCTTTTAAACCTTTATCTGAAACTATTGTTTATTCCCTAGACATTTATATCAGGTAAATATTACACCAAAGTGCAGGCAGTAGATGCAGTTGGGCATCGCTCAGCTGTTATATCCTCTGATGGAATAATCATTGACATAACGCCACCAGATATACTGCATATCACAAGTACAAATGCAAATCTACTTCGGAATCCATCATTTGAAGAAGACGAATCAAATTTTGACATTCATTGTCACCCTCTCTGGTCCAATTCAACCAGTACTCTTCCCCTTCACTGGAAAACGACAACCGTTACAAAGGTTGCTATAGTGAACAGTAAAGATGGTGAAGCAAGCGATGGCAACCAAGCGTGTCTTTTACTGGGTGGTATTCAGCAAAGTGTAGCCACTCAAGTAGGGAATGTGTATGCAGTGCAATTTTCTGTGAGCCATCCTCCTAGACCACCTATAGAACATGCGCTACAAACGGGCAAAATAACTCTTCCTGGTATTGAGGAGACCTTTCAAATCTACCCTCGTCATGAAGTGACAAAGAATAACAATGGCCATCCAAATTTGCAATCGACGCCATTGTCCCATATAGCTTGGCACAAACATCTGTATACATTCGTTGCAACTGAACCTAAGTCGACACTTCGTATAGAAACGCTTGCACGGAACGCTGGACTGTTAATTGATGCAGTGAAAATTGAACTATTGAGTCACTCTTCTACAAAGGGAGATATTGTAGTCGACTACCAACAAACCGGGGAATGGTCTTTAATACAAGCCCATTGGCAAGTGTTAGACCTTGAAAGCCATATCGATGATATATCATGGGCGATAGGTTAGTACAAGTAACTTCATTGTTGACCATTAGGTAGCCTTGCCCAAGTCGGTATTTTTTACTTATCTGATCTTGAATTATTACCGCCTTGTACAATCCAATACATCTCCGCTGTTATTATGCTGAAATATTCAACGGTTTCGAGATTTCCATAATACCTACGCTATCAGGGGTATCGCGAAGCCTTATTGATTGACAGATATCGCGTGGACACGACGTGTGACTTCAGGCTGAATGACCAATCAAAACGTTATCAGGTTGAACAGTATAAACAAAACAAACTTCCCATCTACGACTTGAAATTCAATGATCTAAAGTGATCGAGTGTTTCTTTAGAGTTACAATATATTATGTAATTAAATGTACATTTGAAGGTAAGAGTCATTAATATAAATTAAATCATGCGATTCAATGTTGATATATAACTGATTTCGCGATGAAAATGCACGAAGACCTAGACAGTCCAATGTAGCGGGTCATGTTGTCGTCGATCGGTGATTGAATCTCAGCCTACATGTTCAGCGATCGTTTCAACGTTTATTGTTCAAATCATCTCACCTTTGGTTATCCGATCGATGCCCCGGCATCCACTAAACTCTCATTGATATTTATCTGATAAAATATTTGTATTTTCATGATGAATTCGTGCAAGATTTCACGGACGTGAAAAGTCCCGGTGAAAAGTGTACTTGTTTTTGACCGTGCATAAAAATGAGCTAACGCTAGAGGGCCGTCGTTGATTGGTCAAATTTTACCGACATCAACAAACTGTCGGTAAAGCACGTGGCTTTCTCTTTGGTTCAAGGCGGTCATAATAGAAATCAATATAAGTAAAAGAGACCGACTTGGGCAAGGCTAAGCATTAGGTTCTCTAGTCTAATATGTTATCATATTCATTTTATTGTTGTAATTTTGTTTATAACGCTCATCATTCTATTGTAAATAGGACTAGTAAGAGGGGGAACCCAGCTTCAAGGGTATGTTGGTGTCGGTAGGAAGTCGTATGGAATCAACACGAAGCTCCATCTGGTTCATGGCATGCTGGTACATGTGACACTGATAGTGCGCAATAACGCAGGATTGATGAGTGTTGTATATGCTGAACCCATTGTGATTGACCGAACACCTCCTGTTATCGGACTTGTATCGCACAGCAAAGATAATGGTATGGCATTGTATTGCGACACTTGGTACGAGTTTATGTATATAGGGTTAAAATCATAGTAATCCGCCTGGATTATGCTCAAAAGGGTGTTTAGTAGAGATTACTGACAAAAATAATGATACAGATATCATAAGAAATGTGCTTAACTACTGGTCTGATAAAAACTGTTTCTAGATATCGGGTACCAAAGTGGACAGGTTTTGATTGCCAAGTGGGACGTTGAGGATGATGAAACAACGATTAGCCATTGCACTGTTGCATTCGGTAAATACTGAATATCAGCAATATTGATCAAATTAAACGTGATTCATATTGTGTCAATGCTAGATAACTGAAAACAGATAACATATACAAATACGCGTTCGATCTATTGTGTACACATTATTATTGTAGGTAATTCTCCGGAGTCAACAGATATCACAGATTTCAAAAAGGTTCTTTTTTCTGGAAACCCCATGCTGTTTAACTCTACAAATCATGTTAACCTTAAACACGGTACCAAGGTTTATGCAATTGTGCGTTGTTTTAACACACTTGGTCTTTGGAGCCAGACATCGTCAACTGGAATCACGGTTATATCAGAGCCTCCAGATGTGTCACATGCCCTGATTGAATCCCTGCCAAATAAAATGTCACATTTTCCATGTAGTGATTGGATCCAAAATGACATTCATACAATTCGATTAAAATGGGATGGATTCCAGAAGTCAACAAATCACATAGATTACTATCAGGTACACTTTAGATCGTACACCAAAACAATTTGGGGCTTTCGTGCAAGCACTCAGTGGGAGTTTGTTCCCAACCGCTTTTATAACTGCCTTATACAAATTAATTACCATCAAGGTAATTTTTGTTACGTAATCATAACCATTGTTACGTCATATTATGTAATATTATGTAATATAATTTATAAGTTATGATTTTATAATATGTATTACATACCTAGCGAAGCATTTGTATGGAAGTCAATGGGAAAGTTAGCGAGCTATATCCACCGATATTGCCCGATTACCCCGATATAGCCCGCTTACCTCGTTTTGATATTAGATTTCTTTAATAACCATGATAATATCATGACGTCACGTCATTGATACAAAGTAACCATGGGAACAAAGGCATGTAATACATCAGTTATGTCACTATGACGTGAAATATGCCTTCGTTCTTGCCCAAATATAGAGCCTCCCAAGGTCGGCCTATATTGGGAGAACTCAGGCATATTTCACGTCATAGTGACATAACCTCTAAATATATATCTCACACACAAAACTTATCTTTTCTGTGGTTTATATTCATCATATATATAAACCCTAATGCTTCATTAGGAAATTTATGGGAGGAATATACCACACACTCTGTGCTATCTTTCATGCCTGCTATTGCTCCACCCACATGTCACTGTCAACCAATAGCATGCTTGTCTTTCCTAATCTCACACCATGTTAAGGATCATACCCTCTGTTCCATATCTTCTTGCTACATACTGTTGGAACACCGTCACCGGGACTTCCATTTTACGTTCAATCAAACTATCTTATATAATACCATAATTAATTAACTGATATATATTTACATTTACTTCTTTCCACCCTTACCCCTTCCTTCCACCCAATCATTCACAGTTAGGAGCACTAATATCGGTCCGGGAGTTTGTTCCCAACCGCTTTTATAACTGCCTTATACAAATTAATTACCATCAAGGTAATTTTTGTTACGTAATCATAACCATTGTTACGTCATATTATGTAATATTATGTAATATAATTTATAAGTTATGATTTTATAATATATATATATCTCACACACAAAACTTATCTTTTCTGTGGTTTATATTCATCATATAAAAAATCTAATGTAGCGTCTAGCTTTTAAATGTTGTAGATATTTGGCTTAATTTGTTGATATGTTATACTTTTATCACTTTGCAAGGTGAACATCGAAATGACGAATGGTGATGTAAATGGCACAATATATGAACTTATTAATGATGGGCGTCGACAGATAACTATGGAACCATTAACTTTACAACAGAACACTCATTATAAGGTAATAAATTTAAGATTACACACTACTCGTAGTTTATAAAATTCTAATTGTTTCTTCGTTCTTAAACGTAAAACAAATAGAAGATGATCAAGGAAGACTAACATTCGTCCAACGAAAATGAAAGTTTAAGGTTTTATGTTTTGAAATAAAGGGTGTCCAAGAAACCATGAGATTTCTTTGAGGGAGATATAAGGCATGGGTAATTTTCTTCAAATTTAGTGCACTTATTAAACATACATTGAGGAATAACTGACATGACACTTATCTTTTATATCACCGCATTTATTGATAATTGAATTCTTCATCCCCACAAACCCCGGAGTTGTCAGAGAAATGCAACAGATTATGTCACATTTTGTAAACTTTAAAACAAAATCTGAACTATAAAAGCAATGGTTTGTTTATAAGTTTGAGCATTTTCCTCACATTCTTCACTTTCATAATAATGATACATATGAGTCAGGAATTATGCCCTTTTGGCCCCTCACTTAAATGTTGGTGAAACATGCTTTTTATTACTGTCCTAGTTATATTTGATAAGTATATGTACCTTTTCCCAAGTTTTAATGCATAATGAACCCCCTGCTGAGAGTTAAAATAAGTATCCTAACAAAAACCAAATAGCCATCATCATAGAAAAACCACCAATGTCAACATGTATGACATTGTAGCAAAAACTTAAAGACAAATAAAGAATTGAAAGAAATTTTCAAACTTTTGAATTTCCCGCCAGTTTAATTTGAAGGGTGAAAACCAAGATGACTAACACTTGATAAGGGAAATATCAGGAAAAAGGTTGCTTCACTTTAATTTTCACATTGAGCACAGCTTTATGGTTTGGATTTTTTTCATTGATTCTGACTCTTCATGATAAGGGTCATGTATAGAGATTATAAAATTGAAACCATAAAGCTGTGCTCAGCATGAGTTGTGCAGTAATATATACAACTCAACCAACACAATTGAAGTGTCAAAATTGGTTCCTGAGCAACTGTGAACACAACAACTCACTCATCAAGAAATACAATTCAATGTCTATACAAAGAAAGTAAGCAATGTTTTGAAGGATATGTTTCAAACCTTTTGTAAAAAGTATTCATTTAGTATTTGCTCTTGAATTTTTTCAATTCTGGCATATTCTGGTTTTCTATGATACAGTTATTAATAACAATGATAAATCAGTTATTAAATACTCGATATATCCTTCGGTAAATACAAAATATCAACCCTCAGTCCCTTCGGTCCATCGGGTGGTGTATTTAACTCAGATATACCCTGTATGAAAAATCTCCCATTAAATAACCTCTATGTACTCCGGGGTTGGGGCGATGTAGACTTTCAGTTATACATCAGTGTATGTTTAATAAGTGCACCACATTTTAAGGAAAATCATGCACTCCTTATCTCCCTCAAAAAATTGTCATGAGTTCTTGGACACCAAGTAGTTATTTGTTTATGGTACTGATATACAAACACATAACTGAAATACATCATAATACAATAACATTATATTTGTAACATCACCAGTCGATGTCGACTGATGAGACAATGTTTAGATTTAGTGTTGATTGCCTATTCAACCCTAGAGATTCTAACGGGGGGTACCTCCTTAAAATACTCCCACCACCTGTTGTGATTTTTTTGATAACTTTTGAAGTAAGCATCGGTTTTGCCTGAAGCTGCTCCTAGGGATATAGGAAAAATTCAGTGGAAAAATTATACATGAGGGTCTACTAACTACCTTTTTAATGTCCCAACAACATAGTGTCCGTCCGTCCGTCCGTCCGTCCGTCCGTCCGTACGTCCGAGTTTTCTCCAAAACGGCTACAGATATCACCCCAAAAGTTTCAGGGATAGCTTTTGAGTATATACAGATGTGGTAGAAAAAAATCGACTTTCTACCTACTTCCTGTCGGCCATTTCAAAGTCAAATGCTAAAATCCTTGTCTGCAAACTTTAACAAAAACGCATCTTCTTCAACTAACTTCATTCTACATCTGATTAGGTTTTAGATATGTTGGGTCAGTCATGGCAGCCAATTTGAATGTCTTAAGAAAAGTCAGCGAGCGTTAATACTTTGTATCATATGATTAAGGTGATTTTGAGTTTTCATAATAAAACTGTTTAGTAGCTTGATAAAAACTTTAAGGTATCCTGTATTGAAAAAGCTCACGTCACTGTCACAATTAGTTTTATGTGATAATTTTGTAAAAAGAAATTGGCAAAAAGTCATAACTGCTTTTTTATTGGCGGCCATTTTGGATTTTTTCATCCTAAAATCTTCTCTACAAACACTACTTGTCTACACGTTTTGAGTTAAACCATTTCATAGATCAATTTCAAATTTTCAGGGATGATTCTAAGTATGAAAATTTCTAACTGATTAGCTTTTAGGCATTACGGGTAAATGTTAAGTCGGCCATTTTTGATTTTCCGCCCTAAAATCTTTTCTGTAAAGTATTGTGTACACGTTTCAAGGTGAGCCATTTGACCAATCAATTTCAAATTTACAAGAATGATTCTTAGTGTCATACTCTAAAACGGTTTCAGTTTTTTATCACACCATCGGTGGGATAACGTCTTCATGATGACGGCGTGATTGTTACCGTGATCGTCCTGCTTTTTTGTCATCGCGATTTCAGGAAAATCACTCATCGGATTTTCTCCAAAGTCGCACACATGATAGAGGAAATCAAGTTCTAGAGCTGATTCACGTTTGGGCGGCCATATTGAAGGATTTTCAATAAATCTTGTCACTGTCATTTTATCGAAATATAATATTAGAAAGGTTTGTTTAAGATTCAAGTCGATCGATCAAATCGTTTTACTTCTACGTACATGTAACAAAACCATCATGATAACGTAGCACCTACCTCAAAGAAGATACATAATGAGGTAGGTTTTACGTTATCATGATACTTTTGTTACGTAGTAAGCTAAACAATTTGGCAAATTAACTAAAATCTTCTAATCTTTCTAAAATTACATTTTACCAGTCTCCATGATATGAATAAAATCCCACTTTTGGTTGACAAATATATCAAATTAATGATCTAAAGAATTTACCAAATCCCCATAGATATACATATATCATGAACTTAATGTTACGGAGTAGTATGCCCGGGTTACGTTAAACGCCAGTGTTTGTCCTAGTTCTGATTTGGTGCTAATTTAATGTGCAGGGGTTTGTGTTTTATTCTTATAATTAATCATTGATCATTTTATGTTTTAGGCAAGTATCAAAGCAGTTGACATGGTCGGTAGTGTCAGCGATGGCGTCCAATTAATGTTTACCGCAGATACAAATCCTCCTAATAAAACGGGTATTTAAGTTATTCTATTACATTAATGCTGTATGTTCTTTTTCATCGCACTTGTAGTTTCAGTAGTCATCATAATGGTTGAGTGATCTTTATCGAACTATAACGATTGTGATTGTGCTCCGCATAGGAAACCCGTTTCTCTGATTATAATCAAATTATTGCACTTTTTGATCATCTGATTTCAGGTATTCGTATTTCTCATAAATGGCTGGAAGGAACTACTGTTCGATTTTTATGGGAAGGTGTATTCATATCCGACAGCGACCTTTATTACGAACTTACTATTGGTACAAATCCTGGCGGAAGTGACATCATGAAATGGGTTGAAACAAAGCAGACGTCATTCACACTTTATGCTGTAGATAATTCATTTGAACATCATTTGACTGTGACTGCAATTAACGAAGCTGGGTTTTACACGTCGACCATTTTATCATTTAACTATGATAACTAAGATCCTATTTTAAAATAGGTTGTGTTCGTAATCAAGCCATAAACTAGTTCAACAAGTTAAACCCAATACCACGGCTTTCATTTATTAATCTGAATGTTATTGTTGTCGTGATTGGGTTTAACTTCCGTGCTATGCTTTTATTTGTTGCAAATTCTCACTATCAGTTATAAATTAAACGCACATGGAATTGCTGGAATTGCGCTGCCATAGTCCACTATTAAATATTTTGCATCAAGGGCCGAATGGGCACGGACGTTAAACCTAGGGCGGGCCACAAGATATGTCAGATAAGAAATAAGGCTCAGACTAGGTTTAACTTGTTGAACTAGCCATAAACTTGATTCAAACATGACTGTGCTCTAATTGAATTTCTCAACCAATAAGAATGCAGCATAGCCGATATAAGGCGTTTTCCAATTTTTCATAGATGCGCGACTGTGCTCTATTCGATCAGCTTCCAGGAATCTATGTACATGTATTGTGTTGTATTTTTGACGTCACACCTTGGAATGGCGAATATAGCAGCAAGTTTGGATATTTCAATGACCTCAATCCCCGATTCTCTTAATAATCTTTTCATTTTTATGTTTGAATCGGAATAAATAATGATATTCGTTTTGTCGTTAGACAAAATGTGAATACACTCATCTTCGGTTCGTGCTTTGTAGGACATTCTGTCCAATTCGTGCTGAATTTCGCCATATCGAATGGCCTATTATTATGTATTCCTTAATCAATGTTCGATTTACAATTATATTTGTAACACATATATTTTGGCCTGTTAAAAGGGTCGTCTTTCATATTTTATGAATCGTATACTAAATATGACCGAAATAGACTTGATGTATTAGAACTCTGAAATATCCGAAATAGCTAGAAATTGAAACCGTGCGATATCAAAATTCGGACGTTATATTGACTATGTTACTAATGTTATTTCTTTTGAGCTTCCTGTAAAAGTTCTTGTATAAATTGCTTTAGCTACAGAAGCTTTTATAAAAAAACGAAATCAGTCCTGGCGAGAAGCGAGAATTACAAAAAAGAATGATATATATTTATATATACTGTATATATATATATATTATATAATATATAATATATATATATATTATATATATAATTATATATATATGTCGTAATTGAATAATGGATATACTTATTACGTAATACATTCGCATGCTTATCCATTTGTGCGATTTAAATGATAATCAGTTATCTTGAAGAATAAAAGTGAAACCGGTAGCGACTGAATTACTTCTTCTGTTAGTTTCTGTTTTTATAATCAATTTTCAACTATATATATACGAGGGGTGATCAATAAGTAATGGACGCTTTTTAACACGGAAGCTTTATATAGACCAATACCTTCCATTTTCTTACCAGTGATACATAATTTAATTATCTATCAACTCTGAAGATTTGAAAACAAAACATGTAATATATTTTGATATATCTTTATTTCCGTGGTATAGGAGGTATAGGTACCCCGGGACCGACATAACGTCAAACATTCTGAAGCTATTTTAGCTTGTTTAGCATGCAACACAGTTAAGGTATGAGGTTCCATGTCCAATATAGTCCATTTAAAAACCTGTAGTATTGTTCTAAATAACGCCATAGTTGGCTTCTAGGGTACCTTGTGTGCCACTATTTGGTATCAAAATAAAGAGGATGAGTTCAACTTTCATTTGAATTACGAAAATAGCGATGTAGGTCAAAATAGTTCCGACGTGAGCATGTTTACTACGCGTTTGCAAATCATCTCAGAATTGAGGAAATGGTAGCATACGCGAGTTACAATAAATGAACGCTGATATTTCAAAAAGTAACCTGACTCCCTATAATTTGATGTAGATCAATCGAACCACTTTATGAACAGGTGCATTTTGATACATAACGACTATGGAGGGTAAGCGTTTTAAAGTTTATCACACACGCCATATGTGCTAAGTATTGATATGAATTTTCGAATTTGGTGTTGGATTACGGTACTTACGGTACCTTGAATGCAGGCTGAATAAAACAAACTATTATGGTCATGAATTACCCCATTTTGTAATGCCATAGTTGATTTTGAATATTTTATCATCACTGTGTGGTATTCATGCCCTCTACATAGGTTCCATCAAGTGCTACATGTACACAATGCCTCATCCTCTTAACTCAAGATTGTGAGACAAGGCTGAATCCATTCTCTGACATGGTAGCAAGATGCAGTTGCACGGGTTGTTTTATTTCATCAATGTCAATAAACCTGCATCCCTTCTCTAATAGAAATAAGTAGTATAGGAATAAATAAGTCACGTGTGGGCTGATCTAGACAATATGGTGCATTGGCCAAGGGCTCAATTTTGAGGTCCAGGGATATTGTTTTCTGAACATTTTGAGATCTTTAGGCAGGTGCATTGTTCATATGGACGGTACGGGTATTTCCTTCTCTCACCAACCCCTTCTTCCACAATGCTTCCTCAAATTGACCTGCAAACCCCGACCATAAAACACTCTGACATCACAATACTTACTGTTTGTGTGTTACAAGTCAGCAAAATATTTCAAACAGCACAACACTTGTTGCATATGAAAAAAGTTTAAATCTAACTGAAATTTGCAAAACTGGCTATAATGAATAGGTGACGTAAATGTCGGTCCCGGGGTACCTGTACCCTCTTCACGGAAATAAGGAAATATCAACATATATTATATATTTTGTCTTCAAATTTTCAGATTTGATTGATGATTGAATGATGTATCACTGGGAGGAATATCAAAGGGATTGGTCCATAAAAAGTATCTGTGTACAAATGCGTCCGTTACTTATTAATCACCCTCGTATAAGGCACTGAAATATATATATATAATATCTCCCGAGGGACCACAGGGAAAAAAAAATTGGAAAACATGTGAAAAAAAATTGAAAAAAAAATTTAAAAAAAATATAAAAAAATGTTTTAAAAAAATTGAAGGAGCGGGACCGGGATGGATACAGCGTCCTTCTTCCAATAGTTTGCATTTGTTCGGATGATAATACGAAAATTGAAAGATTGAGAAACCTTTCGAATGTACTATGAAAACTCAACTACCCTACACAGATAATA